>PVJO010001936.1:106344-138033 GCA_004026905.1 Hystrix cristata
AAAAAAAAAAAAAAAAACAAGGTTTTCCCAGAAACAAAGCATTTCCCCCCTCCCTCCCTCCCATACCAACATCTCTGCTATGCTCATGCTTTTATTTATTTCTTTTTGCTCATGCTTTTAGATATAAACAGAATTTGAACATGGCAACTGGATGCTTTTCAAATGATGTGTGAGAATTACTGTGCCATTATATAATAAATATTTAAAATTATTAATATTTAATTTTTCAGAAAAGACAAACTTCACACTGCCCCAGCTATGGGGAAACTGGAACGATGCCCAGGGCCCTCACCACAGCTATATTTTGAAACCTCAATATGGAAGCAAGGAGCAAGCTGTAAAACTGCTTGCTGTTTTTACATTTTTTTTGTATTTTGAGATAGGGTTTCCTTGTATAGCCCCAGCCAGACTCGGGCTGAGTGCAAATGACTTGCACTCAGTCATTTCAATCTGAAGATTATAGCCCAGTACAAAAATAAATCATTTGCACCCAGGCATGGTGACACACACCTATAATCCCAGCACTCAGGAGGTTGAGGCAGGAAGATCACTGGGAGTTTAAGGCCAGCCTGGGCTACATACTGAGTCCACAGCCAGCCTGAAATACAAAGTAAAACCCTGTCTCAAAAAAACAAAAATAAATAAATAAACAATTTATGAATGTAAGAAAAGGGGGGTGGGGATTTTAGCTCAAGTGGTAGGGCACTTGCCTAGCAAGCACAAGGCCCTGAGTTCAATCTCCAGTAACCCCCGTGCCCCCCCCCAAAAAAGCAAGAAGAAACCAAAAGCTCTTTATATGTAATTCTAGAGAAAACTGGGTACAGCTCACACATGGAAGAAAAGAAAAGCCAGGCATGGTGACATACACTTGTAACCTCAGCATTTGGAAGGTTGAGGCAGGAAAAATGAGAGTTTGAGGCAGCCTGGGTTACACAGTAAGATCCTGTCTCAAAAAAAAGAATAAGGGCTGAGATTTAGCTCAGTGGTTAGAGTGCTTGCCTTGCAAGCTCGAGGCCCTGAGTTCAATCCCCAGCACCAAAAAAAAGACAACATTTAAACAAAATAAAGAGGAAGTACACTATAAATTGGATGCCTAACAAAATAAAGCACATTACCAGCTCAGCACAATTGCACACACCTATAATCCCAGCTACTCAGGAGGCTGAGCCAGGAGGATCATGTTTGAAGCCAGTGTGGGCAATTTTTTGGTTTTTTTTTTTTGAGACAGAGTCTCACCATGTAATTCAGGCTGGCCTCAAACTCATGGCAATCCTCCTGCCTCAGGCTCCTGAGTGTTGGTATTACAAGGTATGAGCCACTGTTATGGTCTGTTTCTAGATGTCCCCCGAAGCCTCGTGTATTCATAGAAGCTGGCTGAATCTAAAGTGTGTGATACTGGAATTAAGGGCATGTGATTACTAAATCAATCCACTGATTGGTTTGGCAGCCCACTCATCCTAGCAGCCTGGATAAAATATAAGGGGCAGAAAGAAGCTGTTTAGACCCTCTTGCTTACCTTGCTGCCTTCTGCCTGTCTGCCATGCCACCCTGCCTTGGATCCAGCTGATTTTGGACTGAAACTTCTACAAACTGTGAGCTAAATAAACCTTTCCTCCATTAACTCTGGGTGTCAGGTATTTTGTCGCAGCAACAAGAGAAAAGTAACTAAAACAGCCACCATGCTAAAGAAGTAAATTTTCAGAGAGTAGATATAAAATACCCTAAGCAGTCTAAAAAAGAATTACGCAAAGCACACTTTTAATAATAATTAACCCCACATATTGGAACACATTTAGTCCTTACCATCTTGAACACAAGCACAGAGATAAGTATTATTAATCCCCACTGTAAAGATGAAGAAAATTTAAGGGCAGCCAAGAACAATCATATAATAAGAGGCCAAGCCAACAGCTGAATGAATTTAGACTCAATGACTCCAAGCTGAGATTCTTTACTACTACTCCAAGTTTATGAGACTCCACTTTGCCCTCTTTCCCCACTTTATCACAAAGATATAGCCTGTCTTAGATATCATGCAAATCAAATGCAAAAGGCTTGCAAAGCCCCTATTGTGGCCCCCACCATGGTAGCACTCACCTGTAATCCTAGCCACACAAGAGGCTAAAGTAAAATGGTCACAAGTTCAAGACCAGCCTGAGCATTTTAGCAAGACCCTGTCTCAAAAAAATAAAAGGGTTGGGATACTCAGTACTAGAGCATGTGCTTAGCATGTATGAGACCTGGAGTAAAAAAACAACAGCTGCATAAAAAACAACACACAAGGGGCTGGGGATTTAGCTCAGTGGTTAGAGTGCTTGCCTAGGAAACGGAAGGCCCTGAGTTTGATCCCCAACACAAATAATAAACAAACAAACCAGGCGTGGTGGTGCACACCTGTAATTCCATGGTGGTACACACCTGTAATCCCAGCCCTTGGGAGGCAGAGGCAGGAGGATCACATTAAATTTGAGGCCAGTCTGGGCTACATACCAAATTTGAATTCAAAATCAGCCTGAACTACATAGTGAGACCTTGTCACAAAACAAAACAAAAAATAAATCACTAAATGTCCCGGTCTCGTCTTGAATTAATATGATCCTTTTGCCTCAGCTTCCCAGAGTGCTGGGATTACAGGCATGTACCACCACACACCCAGCTAAAGGGAAATTTTTTGTTTTGTTTTGTTTGAGACAAGGTCTCACTATGTAGCTCATAGCCTGGAAAACATTTTTAAAATATAGGCCTACCGGGCTGGAGATTTAGCTCAGTGGTTAGAGTGTTTGCCTTGCAATCATGAGGCCCTGAGTTCGATTCCTGGTACCAAAAATAAATAAGTAAAATAAAATAAAATAAAATAAAATAAAATATAGGCCTACCAGGCACGGTGGAGCCTGCCTGTAATACCAGCCCTTAGGAAGCTGAGGCAAGAGGATTGCCACAAGTTTGAGACCAGCCTGGGCTACACAGTGAGTTCAAGTCCAGCCTGAACTACATAGAAAGACCCTGTCTCGAAAAAACAAAAACAAAATAAAACAAACAAATACACACACACACACACACACACACACACACGCAAATACACATACACACATTAGAGGGTTTAAACCAAGTGTGATAGCACACACCTATAATCCCAACTGAGACAGGAGAAACACAAATTTGAGGCAAGCCTATACTACATAGCAAGACCCTATCTAAAAAAAAAAAAAAAAAAAAAAGCAATACACATACACACACACAATCTCTCTCTTTATAGAGCCTTAAGGATATAGCTCAGCAGCAGAGTGCTAGCCTTGCATGCACCAAGAGGCCTGCATTAAAACACTAGCACCCAGAGGGTCAGGGATTTAGCTAAACTGGTAGAGCACTTGCCTAGCAAGCCCAAGGCCCTGAATTCAATACCCAGCACACACACAAAAAAAACTAGCACCTAGCACCCCCCTCAAAAAAAATTAAAGAGAATTTAGAAGAAAACATGGTCGTATGCCAAACCCTATTAGTGAGGCAAGGAAGTACCTGACAATGAATGGGAAACTCAAGGCAGAAATGTTCAAGAATTACAGGCAGTTGTGAACAAAATACAGCATGTGAATGACAGAATACATAAAGGCTGAAGCTAGGAGTGAAGACAAGCTGGCTGCCTCAGCTAGAAGAGACAGTGGCAGAAGTGACTTGGACAACGGAATAACTGGCAGACTGCCTAATGGAGCACGTGAAGGAAATCAGATCTGCTATATACTCCCACAGACAACTGGGTTTCTAAGCAAGGTAATGACAAAAGACAGGGTAGATTTTGGAGATAATCAGCCCTTCATTTTTCAAATGGGGAAGAGGCCCGATAGCATTAAGTGACTTCTCACAGTGAGTGGAACAGCAGGGCCTAGAGCCGAACCAGATCAAATCTGTTACTGAAGATGATCTGACATTCATGTGAGGAATGAAGGGACTGGGGGAAGGAGCAGAGACATAAAACAGTCTAGTCATTCAGGTTCGTTCTGATCAGGGTCTGGAACAGGATCACACTGGAAAAGGGCCATGACAGTAAAGGAAGCAGGTACAGATGACCTAAGACATTCAAAATGGAAAAACACACCAGGATTTAGAATAGATTAGGCATATGGGTACACAGGGAGACAGCACATAATAAATCATGGTCAGCTGGGTGTGGTGGCCCATGCCTATAATCTCAGCACTCAGGAGGGTGAGGCAGGAGGATCACTGTGAGTCTGAAGCCAGCCTGGGGTACACAGTGAGTTCAAGACCAATCTGAACCACCACACAGCCGAGACCCTGTCTCAAAAAAAAAGCCACAGGGGCTGGGGATTTAGCTCAGTGATTAGAGTGCCTGCCTTGCAAGCACAAGGCCCTGAGTTCGATCCCCGGCACCACCAAAAAAAAAAAAAAAAAAAAAAAAGCCACAATCCCCATCAAAGAACAGCAATCTTCTCACCAGTACTGAGAAGAGCGCCCACTTAGCAACAAGCCAACAGCTTCCACTAAAAGTCCAGGCACCTACCTTTACCTTGGCCTTTCTTAGGCCCATTTCCAGATCCCAGAAAACCAGGAAGAACTCCTTGGAAATTTCAACACCTGTGACTGTTGATTTGGGGTTTTTCAGACTCCCTACTCATGGTAGGATGACAAGCGAGGAACCAGAAAGACAAGCTAAGTATGCAGTATTTACTGGAATGATTCTGTATCAAAAATTATGAGGGTTGGGGGTACAGCTCAATGGTAAAGTGCTTGCCTAGGATGTGCAAGGCCCTGAGTTTCATGTCCGTACCACAAAAAAAAAAAATTATGTTCACATTTTAGCAAAAAATATTTAAGCATTTAAATTTGACAATCTACATAGTAACCAAGACATTTCAACCATGGTTTAAAAAGCTAAATGTCCTAGGTGCAGTGGCATAAACCCGTAATCCCAGTTACTAAAGAGGCTAAGGCAAGAGGATCACAAATTCAGATCACAAATCCAAGGTCAGTCCTGGGCAACTTAGCCAAATCTTGCCTCAAAATAAAAATTAATAAGGGACGGTGAGAGGCTGGAGATGTGGCTCAGTGGTAGTGCTTGCCTAGCATTCACAAGGCCCTGGAACCGCAAAAAAAAAAAAAAAAAGGGCTGGAGATGAGCAAGATATGGTGTACAAACCTATAATCCCAGCACTTGGGTGGGTGGCTGAGGCAAGAGGATCTCCATGAGTTCAAGGCCAGCCTGGACTACACAGTAAATTCAAGACCAGCATCAACTACATAGTGAGACCCAGTCTCAAAAACAAAAACAAAACAAAAAAACCAAACAAGCACATGGGAGGCTGAGGCAGAAGGATCACCACAAGTTCAAGGCCAACCTGGACTAAATATTGAGTTCTAGGCCAGCCTGAACTACATAGCAAGACCCTGTCTCAAAAACCAAAAAACAAAATGGAAAAATAAAAATTTAAAATATGCTGGGTATATAGCTCAATGCAAAGACCTTGGGTTCAATCCCCGGTACCACCAAAAAAACAGTAAGGGCAAGGGGAGAGATGTAGCTCAGTGTTACAGCACTTGCTTGCCAGGCATGTGCAAGACCCTGGATTCAATCCCCAGTGATACAAAAAGAAAAAAGCTAAATGCTAGAATAACTGTAATTGAGCATAATAAATATTCTTTAGACGGGACCAATAACATTATACAAACTTTTCAGGGATGTGTATCCAGATAAAAGAAGAATGGAAAACAATACCACTGCATAAGGCTAACCACCACCTTGCTATCTGTAAGAAATCTTTGGCTTTATGTAGGAAACACTCTCAAGAGTAGTTCAAGGTTGGGTATGGTGGTACACGCCTGTAATCTGAGCACTCAGGAGGCTGAGGCAGGAGGATCACTGGGAGTTCAAAGCCAGCCTGGGCTACATATTGAGTTCAAGGCCAGCCTGGACTACAAAGCAAAACCCTGTCTCCAAAAAAAAAAAAAAAAAAAAGCAATGGTGTAGGACACTTCAAGGGTACACTGCCCAGCAATACAGAGATAAAGTACCAAACAGCCAAAGACAAGGACAAAGTACTGTGTCCTTCAGTAGACCACATTTTATTAGGTACTCCTCAGAGAGACTTTTTTTTTTTTTTTAATAAATTTAGTACTTACTAATAAACATGACTTAAATGTGGGATCTATTCCAGTTACTGAAATAGCACAGCTTGGTTCTGGGGCTTTCACGCACAAAAAACAGAAAACAGTTGTTTTGAAAATACAATAATGGTTAATTTTATTCAAGTTCCAATACTGAGTTCAGAGCATTTCCCTAAAGCCCCATTAATTCCTACAGGTTCCTGGGAGTATCATTAAATCCGCCAGCATCCCTAGGAAGCAGGTGTTTGGCAAATATCCAGTTTCCAAGTGAGATTCAGAAGGACTTCTTCCTGAAAATCAAGCATTCCTGCCTTGTCCTACTGGGATAGATTCTCAGACCCAAACTCTCTCCCAATCTATACTTTCCCAAAAGAGAGAATGGTCAGAGGTGGTCAGAGGTGTCTTTATCCCTTAAGTGCTTGAGAGTCCAGCTGTGGAGAAATTAATCTTGCTAGAGGAGAAGCCCTGAGAAAGCTCTGGAAAGGGAAAGGGAAATACAAAAGAAAAAAACCTACTAAGAGGCTCTAAAGAGACAAGATTGTGCCAGATATTTCCAGATTTTTCAAGTGAGGGTTGGGGGCAAAGATCGACAGATATGTGAGAATATGATGGAGAAAGATAAAATATCCACCCCAATCTGTAACCTAGGGACAAAAACAAAGAATGTCCAAGGGATGAGAGGGCAGGGAGGGGAAGGGGAATAAAAATGATTAATGTAGATGTATTAATTCCCCAAGATGAATGAATATACTTATGATGTACCAAAAACTTTTATTATTTTTGGGTGGTGGGGATCAAACTCAGGGCCTTGTGCTTGCTGGTCAAGCACTCTACCACTAAGCTAAACTCCCAACCCCTCAAAAACATATACTAATAAAAAAAAAACCTAGTTTACAAAAATGAACGTCCAAAAAAAAACAAAACAAAACAAATGAATGTCCAAGGGATTCCTTCAAACGATTTTTTTTTTTTTTTTTTTTTTTGGTGCTGGGGATCAAACTCAGGGCCTTGTGCTTGGTAGGCAAGCACTTTAACCAATAAGCTAAATCCCCAGCCCTCAAACGACTTTTTTTCAGGGCTGAAGTTGAACCCAGGGTTTTTCATAGGCTAGGCAAACACTCTACTACCAAGCTTCATTCTCAGCCCAAATAACCTCTTTTCTTGATCAAAGTACAACAATCAGTGTAGAGGAAGAAGCTTATAATAAGCTAGAAGCAATACAGTACTAGAAAAATCTCTTAAGGCCTTTTTTTCCAATATAGGGAAAAAACAAGCCCACCTAGCCAGATCTTTTTTCTTTTTTTTGGTGCTGGGGATCACACTCCAGGCCTTGTGCTTGCAAGGCAGGCACTCTAACCAGAATCTTACAGGAAGTAAACCACCAGGAGCCTGGAATCCTGTGAATTACCAAAGATACGCAAGAGGATTCCTTTCTAGTTCAAATCCACCATCAAGCAGCCTATGAGTCTTCGCACAGACCACCTCCAGAGCAAGGAGAAGAGCACAGAGAATCTCTACAGCCATTCAATAAGCAGAACATGGGCTGGGGATTTAGCTCAGTGGTTACAGTGCTTGCCTTGCAAGCACAGGGCCCTGAGTTGGAACCCCAGCACCAAAAAAAACACAGAACCCCTGGGCAGGGGCCAGGCCAAGACAGATAGCTCCAGTTTGCAGAAAGATAACACAAACAAATGAAAGGCCGTGTGCAGGCTCCCCTCTAGGCAAGGGATCCTGGAGGAAGGAGTTCATTCAGAAGGTGTAACTCTAGAAGTGTGCTCCAAAAAAAGGTGACAGAAGCAGAGATAAAGTGCTGCACTGGACAAAGATAAGCACTCACTGCAGGAGAGAAGAAGAAACAGGTGAACTGACCAGACTAGAAGAGGACCTAAAGGGGAATGTAGTTCCAAAGAGGGAAGGAAACTGAGGAATGAAAACCTCTTCTGTGAAAGGAAAAAAAAAAAAGGTCTTCTGTGGCAGAAAAGCTAAAAAGAGCAAGAATGCACACTCAAGAACAGAACACTTGCCAGGTATGGCGACACATGCCTGTAATCCCAGCACCAGGAGGCTGAGGCAGGAGGATCTCCGCGAGTTCAAAGCCATCCTGGGCTACATAGTGAGCTTAAGAGCAGCCTGAACTACGTAGCGAGACCTTGTCTCAAAGAAAAAAAAAAAAAGAGTAAGAAAAGAAAAAGGGTTTGCCACCAGATTCAAGGAGCATCAGAAAGGTGGCTGCACTCCTAGAGTCGTGCATTTTATACTAAAAGGGAAGCATTTAGTACATTTAATGGGAACAGGAAGTATATACACTCTCATGAAAATGAGTCTTCCTCCAGAACACAAATTAGTCTGGGGAATTCATGAAAGGGTGCAACCCCAAGGATAGAGTGACTGGAAATAACACTGAATTAGCCAGGTCTGGTAGCCTACTCCCGTAAAACCAGAACTAAGGAGGCTGAGACAGGAGGATCTCAAGTTCCAAGACCTTGTCTTAAAGAAACAAAATGAAAAGAGAAAAAGGCAGTGAATTCCCTTATGTGTGTAACAGAAAATATGTGTCCATCAATGTCAGGATTTGGATCTCATTTTTAGTAGATTCCACATTTGAAGGCCGAGAAGGGAGGTGCCTTTAAAATTTACAGAATCCTGGAAACATGTCGTCAGATTTAGAGCCTGAAAAAGGCGTTCTTCCCTGGAGTTGTGGCGATGTAAGAAAGTATTCAAAAACTCTGGTTACTGGACCTCATATTTGAAGGATCTGTTAACGGGAGAACCCCCAAATTGCAAAGGGAATATTAGATTGGAGACTTAAAAAAGGGTGTATGCTCCCGGCCTGAGGGGAGCAAGGGAAAACGGGTAAGAACAGCCTCAGTTTGGGGGAACTTAGAAACATAATCTCAGTGCTAGTGCTTAAGAAAGAGGGCCGTGGTCCAGATTCTTAAAACTATAGAGAAAGGGGAAACTCCCACAATCAGGGTCTTGAAAAAGGGGTGTGCTTCCCAGACCAGAATAAAAGGTAGTAAAAGAAAACGCAGTAACGAAGCACAAGGCAACAGCAAGGGCTGATGATAGGGCTCTCGGGGGCCACACAGCGGAGGGTCTGGCCCAGGCGCTTAACCCTCCCACTCCCAAAGCCGCCCGCTCCGCACCCCGGGCCCGCACCCCAGGGCCCAGCCCCCTCGAGCGGTGCTGATTGGCCGTAGCCGCCGTCACTCCCACGCGCAACCTTCAGGATTGGGCGCCGCTCGCACGCCCGCCACGCTCTCGGCAGCGGTCCCCGGGCCTCCCTCCGGGCTGAGCGAACTGAGCCAGGCAGAGAGCGGGGCCGGGCAGGGGACCAGGATAGCGGTGGTGTTCGTCACCGTTCCCGCCCGCACAGTGCGCGCGCGGCGCCGGTCCTCCCCGACCCGGCCCCAGCCAGCCCGCTTCGCCTCGCCTCGCCGCGCTTCGCCGCGAGCTCACCTCACGGCACCGCTCCTGCTGCGCCGCTCCAGGACCAACCGACAGAAGGACTCTGCGTGCTGCACACCACGTGACCCCGGGGACGCGCCCAGCGTATCCCCCGCCCCCCACACACACGCACCATCGCCACCATCGGGTGACGCAGCGCCCCAGATGCCCCGCCCTCGGCCCCTCCCCGCCGGATCACTGGGGCGACGGCTCTCGCAGGCCACGCCCACTGGTTTGACGCGCGGGAACTAGGCCTACGCCCGGTCGGGAGCACGAAGTCCCTGCTCACCCGTAACCACTGAGATCATGCGAAGCCCGGGACTGGTTACTATCCACACGCTGTTAATTTTGCCTCTTAAGTACACACCTCGAAGCCTACCACTTCTCTCCGTCCTTCTACCACCACTCAGGTCTAGGCCATCATCACCTCTCTCCAAAATGATTGATAATCTCCACCCCTCTACTCCGACTCTTTCTAATCCATTCTTGGTATATAATATAGTGAAGGCTTTTCCGAACGCCACCCCCTGCTCAAAGCCTGTTTGCCTCTCCTCTCTAGATTAAGATCTAAATCTTACACTTATCTACCAGGCTCTTCAAAGTCTAGATTTAACATGCCTCTTTTTTTGTTTTGTTTTGTTTTGTTTTTGGTACCAGGGCTCGAACTCAGGGACTTTGTGCTTGCTAGGCAAGCACTCTAGCCGCTGAGCTAAATCCCCAGTTTAACGTGCCTCTTATTCTCACACATCCAGCTATGTGCTACATTCTCAGATTCCTTCAAGTTGTCAAGTGAACCAGATTCCTTCCCACCTTAGGGCCTCTACTTTCATTCCTCCTCCATTTAGTCATTAACGCCTAGGAAAGAAAGGATCCCAATTGCTGCTGAGAAAAAGCTCTATTTTGTCTCAGGACCAAGGTCCAAGTTGCAGCCACTAGAGAAGAGTCTGAGGTCTTTTCTCCGTAAAACATGGCAAGTTCCAAGGAGAAATGCTAAAATTTGCTATTTATGGGCCGAGGATTTAGCTCAGTGGTTAGCGTGCTTGCCTCGCAAGCATGAGGCCCTGCGTTCGATTCCCGGTACCAAATAAATAAATAAATAAATAATAAAGTTTGCTATTTATGTGGGCAATGATGACAATTTTACACTGGAAAGATAGGGCAGCCAGAATGCACTGTTTTTGGGGGGTGGGTGCTGGGAATCGAAGTCGAGGCTTTGTGCTTGCTAGGCAAGCTCTCTGACACTTGGGCTAAATCCCCAACCCCTGGATTATACTCTTAAAATGTAAATCTAATTATGTTGCTGCCCTACTTAAAACAGGCCATCAATCAGTCCCTCCATCTGCTTCCTACTCTTTGCTTATTTCTGACCATACTGACTTTCTGTCAGTTTCTATGGCTCTTTCCAAATTCCAGCCTCTGGGCCATTGGATAGATTGCAGCTATTTATAACACTGACTCTTCCTCCCACAATCAAGTCTCAGTTTGTCATTTCCTAAGTGAGGTCCTCTCTGACCACATTAGCTACTAGCATGCTGCCAGATCACTGTATCTCCACCATGGTAATTACTCTCTAACTTATATCTGTCCGTTTTTAACAAAGCACTTTATACTATTTGTAATTATTTCATTTGTTTGTTCTCTTGATTGTATTGCAAGAAAAAAATGAAGAAGAGGGGATAACCGAAGTATGTTATATATATGAACATATACATGCCAAAACAAAAGCCACTATTTGTGTACTTAGTATTAAACAAACAAAGAAATGATTCTTTTCTGCTAAGAGTGTAGCTCAGTGGTAGAGTATGCACTTAGGAGGCACAAAACTCCAGGGTCATGATCAATACCCAATACTGCCAGGAAAAAAAAAAAAGAATGGGGGCTGGGGATTTAGCTCAGTGATTAAAGTGCTTGCCTTGCAAGCACAAGGCCCTGAGTTCAATCCCCGGCACCACAAAAAAAAAAAAAAAAAAAAAGAATGATTCTTTTGGGTTACATTAGCCTATTTCCCATGTGTGGACTAGCTTGTTCACTATTGAATTTGCAGATAGATAGTAGATGCTTAATGTGTAACTGTGGGAGGAATAAAAGGAAAGAGAACAATATTTTGAACAATTTAGATTGTCTTTATGACTTGAGCGCATAGGAAAGGGTTTCGTTTTGTTTTTTGTTTTGTTTGTGGTACTCGAGATGCAACCCAAGGAGACTTTACAACTGAGCTCCATCCCCAGCTCCCCTCTTTATTTTTTGAAATAGGATCTCACTAAGTCTCCAACTTTCCGTCCTCTGGCCTTGGCCTCCCAAGTAGTTGATATTAAAACTGTGAGCCACCACAGCTGTCAGGAGAGATTTTTGTTTTGTTTTGTTTTATTGAGACTAGCTGTTGCTATATAGTTCAGGTTGGGCTTGAACTCACTAAGTAGCCAGGCTTACATCTCTTCTGCTAGGCATGGTGGCACACACCTATCATCTCAGCACTCGGGAGGCTGAGGCAGGAGGATCACCATGAGTTTAAGGCCAGCCCAGGCTACATAATAAGTTAAATTCAGCCTACATTACATACCAAGATCCCATCTCAAAAAACAAACAACAACAAAAAACAACAACAACAACAACAACAAAAAGGCATTTCTTAACTGAGATTACCAGGGCAGAGGGTAACTGTAAATTAGAGGAATTTAGGAAGCAGGAATATAGGCTTTGACTGGTCTCACTTGGACAGCACATATACAGAGAAGATAAGTGCAGCCCCTACTCCAAAATAACAGGCAAATTCACAAAGCATTCCTTATTTTTTTTTCCTCTTTTTTTTTTTTAAGAGTGGAAAAGTCCTTGAGAGAGAAAGAGAGAGGCTTATCTCCTGAGAGACAGGAAGGGACACAAAAGTGGACTGCCCTCCTTATTTTTTTTTCTTATTTTTTTATTACTATTTTAAGGACCAGAACCACTCAAACAAGTGCTTGAATACATGAAGAAAGAATTTCCATGGAGCTCTGGATTTATTAACATTAATTTACTCAGGGCATTGTGGTGCATTACAGGCATGCACCACCACACCCAGCTGGCTAATTGCAGCAAGCTGTCTATGCAGTGAGTCTGTGGCCAGTCTGAACTACAAGGCAAGACCCTGTCTCAAAAATAAATAGGAGGGCTGGGGATTTAGCTCAGCGGTTAAAGTGCTTGCCTTGCAAGCACAAGGACCTGAGTTTGATCCCCAGCACCAAAAAAATAAAAAATAAATAAATAGGGGTTAAAGTGCTTGCCTTGCAACCACAAGGCCCTGAGTTCGAGCCCCAGAACCAAAGTAAATAAGTAAATAAATAGGCTGAGCGTGGTGACGCATGCCTGTAACCCCAGCACTCAGGAGGCTAAGGCAGGAGGATCCCCAGGAGTTCAAGGCCAGCCTGAACTACATAGAGTAGTTACATAGAGTATTCAAGGCTACATAGAGTATTCAAGGTCAGCCTGAACTACTTAGTGAGACCCTGTCTCAAAAAACCAAAATATACTGGGGCTGGGGTTTTAGCTCAGTGGTTAGAGTGCTTGCCTAGCAAGCACAGGCCCAGAGGCCTGCGTGCGCGCGCGCACACACACACACACGCACACTATATATAGATATATATGTATCTCTCTCTAGAGAGATATATATAAATAAATTGCTCAAAGCCAGGCATAGTGGCATATGCCTATAACCTCAGCTACCCAGTAGGTTGAGGTAAGACGATGGCAAATTCAAGGCCAGCCTGGGTAATTTAGTGATACCCTATCTCAAAATAAAACAAGGGCTGGGGATTTAGCCTAATGGTTAGACATCTTGCCTCGTAAGCACAAGGCCCTGAGTTCGATCCCCCACACCAAAAAACAAAACAAAATAAAAGACCCAGCACTTAGGTTGGGGATTTAGCTCAAGTGGTAGAGTGCTAGCCTGGCAGGCACAAGGCCCTGAGTTCAATCCCCAGCACCCACCAAAAAAAAAAAAAAAAAAAAAAAAAAAAAAAAAAAAAAAAAAAAAAAAAAAGAAAGAAAGAAAAGACCCAGCACTTGGGAGGCCAAGACAAGGAGGATCGGCTGGAGTTTGAGGCCAGTCTGGGCTACATAGTGAGTTCAAGGCCAGCCTGAACTACATAGCAAGACTCCACCTCAATAAATAAATAAATAAAATTAAAAATAAATAAAACAAAAGAGCTGGAGATTCAGTTCAGTGGTAGAGTGCTGGCCTAGCATGAGTAAAAATTCTGGGTTCAATCCCCGGTACCCGCCCCTCACATATGCACAAAACTCAGGTGTTAGGATTTTTCTCCTTCAACACAATAATGCTAAAAATCTCAAATTCTCTAACCCCGTGCAAATAGAACATGCTTCATTTATTCAGCCTGCATGTATTGAGTCAGAGTTGAGTTAGACTGCACACTAAAGACCAGGAGCAGAGATGTAGGACCTGTTCTCAAGGAACTGACAGCCTCAAAAAGAAACTGTCACAATTTGTGAGTTAAAATTCTTTTTGTCTGTGTGAAGTAGAAGCATGGACACTATTGCAAATACAAGCAAAAGAGAATTATAATACAAGTTATCCGATAGCCCTGAGCAGCAAGAGGAGAGCAGATTCAGAAAACAAGGAGGCAAAAAGGCAGCTCAAGCCAGAAGCAACAGCTGCTGCTGGCGGCGCTGCACACAACTGCTGGAATTCTGTCCTAATATCCCTTTTGTCTTTGAGTCACTCACACAAGGGGCAAAGTCTTGGTCAGCAGTCACTGTTGATTGGCCAATCTCAGGTCACATGGATGAGTCCAGGTTGCCAAGGAAAGAAGCGGGGAATGAACTGCCCCCAGGGATATTCTTCCAAATTGGAAGGGGAGGGTGATAGGAGACTGACACTGACCAGGCAAAAATAACCAGATGTACATATGCATAAAGTGTCTCAGAAGCTAAACTCTTTCTAATTAAGAACTTGCAGAAACCTGACTTGCCAGCTTCTTGTGAACTGGGCATTAGTGGTATATGTGCTGCCGAAATGAGCACAACTGGACATTAATGGGATGCAGTCAAAGAACTCAAATTTTTTTTTTTTTAAAGAACTCAAATTTACAAAGTTCTGACCTAAAGACAAGGTCTTTTCCTTTGTTTGGTTTTTTGTTTCTTGAAATAGGGCCTCACTGTATAGTTTAGGCTAGCCTTGAACTCACTATGTAACCCAGCCTGGCCTCAAACTTGCAGGGATCCTCCTGCTTCAGCCTTCTGAGGGCTGTGATTACAGGCATGTACCACCATGCCCAGCTAAAGACTAGGTTCTAACACTGCCTTCTTAGTACTTCCCTCCTCAGCATATATAAAATATCCCTACTAGCCAGGTACGGTTACATGCCTATAATCCCAGCATTCAGTTGAGGCAGGAAGACTTATGGGAGTTTGAAGCCAGCCTGAGCTATGTAGTAAAACCCTGTCTCACACACACACACACAAAAAAGTGCTAATGAGAAGCCAAAATAAAGAGAATTAAAGACCTGAGATAGGGGCTGGGGATTTAGCTCAGTGGTTAGAGTGCTTGCCTTGCAAGCATAAAGCCCCGAGTTCGATCCCTAGCTCAAAAAAAAAAAAAAAAAAGACCTGAGATAGGATGTTCAATTAGGAAACGTGTCTTTTTCAACTGCCACCCAACAAACCTTTATACCCATTCTTACACAACCCCAAGGCATTTACATGAGTCTGTTAAGGGAAGGGGGGAATTAAAACAGATTCCATGTACAGCTAAGTAGCACCAAGCTTCAGCGTGTTAGTCCCCAAAGCAGGAACTGGAGTGTGATCTCAACAGGATCAAACTGAGTGTGAGAACTCAGGAAGCCGGAAACCGCAGTCACAGCAGCATTTGAGAGGTCCAAGAACCTCAGCAAGGCGCCAGGGGCCCCACAGAAGCAGGCTGAGTCTTGGCCCTAGCCTGAGGTCTCTCCAGTCTGGGCTTGATGAAAAGTTCCTGCGCTCTGCAGGCCTTAACTGCTCTCTAAATGAGGGGGAGGATAATGAAGTAGGAATTCCAATACATTTTCAGCATTTTGCAATATTATAAGAAGTAGGAATGAGGGGAGAACATTCTTATTCTTGTCTTAGCCACTGAAAAGACATAAAATTCACCTGGGCCCCATCAAGGGCAAGGACTATGTTCTGGTTCCCTCGTCCTTGGGAGCTCCAGCACCTAGCACCATTCCCTGTAATTTAGCCACACCTAATAAATGTTTCTTGTGAGTTGAAACATTTGCCAGGCCAGAGATAAAAGGGGGTAAAGGGGACATGGTCATTTTACACTCAGACACCAAGGGTACAGACTTAGAAAGAGGTTAATTAAACAAATCTACATCTCCAGGTCTCTACTCCTCAAGCTTTATTTTTCTGGAGAGGACAATATTAAGGACTAAATCCCAAGCCTTGTTAGGCAAGCACTCTATCACCAACCTACATCTCTAGTTCCTTATTTTTTTGAAAAAGGGTCTTGTTAAATTGACCAGGCTGACCTTAAATTTCTGGTCCTCCTGCATCAGCCTCATGGTGGAGCTAGGATTACAGGGATGCACGACTGCATCAATCTCCCAAATTTTTTGTAATTTTTTTCAGTACTGGAAATTGAAGCCACTGCCTTCACACTGAGCTATATCCCCAGCCTTTCTATTATTATTATTATCATTATCATTATTATTATTATTATTTTGAGACATGGCTTTGCTAAATCTCTGTGTTGCCCAGGCTGGGCTCAAACTTTTGATCCTTCCACCTCAGCCTCTCAGAGTGCTGGAATTACTAGAGACATGTGCTACCACATCCAGTTTTATAAATTTTTGTTTGTTGGTTGGTTTTTTGAGACACGCTCTTGTTGTGCAGTTCAGGATGCCCTTGAATTCACTATGTACCCCAGGCTGGCCTTTAACTCGCAGCAATCCTCCTGCTTCTGCTGGGATTGCAGATGTGTGCCACCACATTCAGCATTATACACTTATAATTTTTTTTAATTAAGAGAAGACAATTTATTTAGAGGACAATTTATTTAAAAGTGGTGAAAAAGGGGGAAATAGAGATGATAGATAGCTACTTGACAAGTAGGGAGCATTCGAAAACGAAATACTCATGGGCCCTTTGTTGTAGCCCCTTTTTATTGCAGTTTTTCCCTTGAGTTGGCCCTCGGAATCTGATTGGCTCTTGGGCTTCTCTGTCACCTCTGCCTCGATTTCCCTCAGCCCTGCGACCTTTGTCTTTTGGCAGAGGGCAAGTTTATGGGCGGGTACCTTAGAGCCAGGTAATGCATTTATAATTTTGACAGATCGCAAATCACCTTCCAAAGTTTCCCAAAAGATATACTACTCATATAGATCCACAAGTGTCACAAATCATCTGCTACTTGTAACAAAATCTGCAACGTATTTAGTATTTATTTATTTATTTTTTGAGACAAGGTCTCACTGTGTAATTCAGGCTGGTCTTGAACTCATTATGTAGTCTAGCCTGGCCTCAAACTTGCAGTGATCCTCCTACCTCAGCCTCCTGAGTGCTGGGATTACAGATGTGTACTACCACACTTGGCAAAATCTGCAATTTTAGTTTAAGAAATAGAAGCTATTTTGCCAAGCGAGCACAGTGGCATATGCCTTTAATTCCAACTATACAGGAAGCTAGGCGGCAGTTTGGCAAATCCAAGCCCTGTCTATGCAATTTAATAAGACCCCTGGTCAAAAAAAAAAAAAATAAGCCAAGTGTGGTGGCACAAGCCTGTACTCCCAGCACCGTGGAAGCTGAGGCAGGAGGATTGCTGTGAGTTCAAGGCCAGCCTAGGCTACACAGCGAGTTCAAGGCCAGCCTGAACTACAGAGTGAGACCAGAAAACAAACAAATGAACAAAACAAAACAAACACACACAGACACAACCAGGGGAGGGAGAGAGGGGAAGATGAAATAAAAATGTTTTTTGGGTTTTTTTTTTTTTGCTGCTGTGGATCAAACTCAAGGCAAGTACTCTAACCACTGAGCTAAATCCTCAGTCCCTAAAAATATGTTACAGTACGTACCAACTCCCCAAGATGGATGAAATCACTATGTACTGCAAATATGTACTAGTAAACACAATGTTGCAATAAACAAAATAAACAATTCCCCTACTAATGATAATTCACAATATTTCTAATAAACATGCTTTAATAAACATTCTTGTACATTCAAAAGAAAGAAAGAAAGAAAAAAAAGAAAGACGGAGAACCAAACCAAAGCCTGGAATAGTGGTACTGCAGTCTTTGAAGTCTGGGACACAGAGGCCGAACCATACCAAGTTTGAGCTCAGCCTAGGCAAAATATGGTGAGACGCTGTCTCAAAATTAAAATAAAACAGGCTGGGGATATAGTTCAGTGTGAAGGCTCTGGTTTAATCCCTAGTACTAGAAGAAAAAAGGAAGGAAGGAAGGAGCTAGGCATGGCGCTTCAGCCTATAAACCCTGCACTTGGGAGACCAAGGCTGGAGAATCGTGAACTCCAAGCCAGCTTGGGCTCCTAAGGGAGATCCTGTCTGAGATGGGGTAGGAATGGGGGATATGGCCGGCTTAATGTCAATTGTATACCAAGAAACAAAAAACATGATTGAGTTATTCAGTGTAATTATGTGCTGTTATGGTTTGTGTCTAGATGTCCCCCCAAAGCCTCATGTGGTAAGAGATAGCTGGATCTAGAGTGTGTGGTTACTAAATTAATCCATTGATCTGTTTCGCATGGTTCTGCTGGGAACAAGGATATGAAACTACAATTAAGGGTATTAGGATTAAGGGTGGGAGTGCTGCCCGCCCTAAGGACAGGTAGCCTAGATAAAATACAAGATATAGGAAGAAGCTAATTAGCTGCTTGTTTGCATTGCTTGCTGGCATTTCCTCACTTTACTTTGCTGCCAGTCGGCCATGCCGCCCTGCCTTGGACCCAGCGGACTATAGACTGAAACCTCTACAAACTGTGAGCTAATAAGCCTTTCTTCCCCTAACTTTGGGTGTCGGATATTCTGTCCCAGCAACGAGAGAAAAGTAACTAAAACATGTGCATTTGGGGTTTAAAAAGAAGGAGAGGGAGTGGAACTGCTGATAATCAAGGCTCTGAAGCTCAGAGCTGGATTTGGTCTTGCCTGTTTGCAGACTCACTAAAACAAAAAACTCTCTCCCACTTCTCTCTTGCCCTACTGCTGTGAGTTTGAAATACAGTGTAGTATCGCTTCTCGGCCTTTCGGCTAACACCAAGTGAAATACAGTGTAGTGTTTCTTTCACTTTACCCTATCCAGCTCAGCACATGGTTGCTTTGGGCCTAAAAAAAAGTATCTGAAGTCCAAGTTGGATTCCAAATTTCATCTTTTAGGCTAGGGGTACCACAAAGTAATAGAGGTTATGCTTAGCATGACTGAGACCCTGTGTCTAATCCCTAGCACTAAGGCAACAATAATAAAAATTCCAGGCTCTAAATATTACCACCAGGGACTGGGGATTTAGCTCAGTAGCAGAGCGCTTGCCTAGCAAGCACAAGGCCCAGAGTTCAATCTCTAGCACTCCCCCCATATAAATAAATACATAAATAAGCAAACCACCAAAGAAGGTCATTGTGGGAACTATTAAGGAGAAACAGATAATCACAGATAATCTCAAATCTTCTTCCACTTTCTTTGCTTCCCCCATCTGTCATACACATATCCCCCACTTCTTTTTCTTTTCTTTTTTCTCAGTAGTGAGGGTCAAACCCAGGGCCTTGCACATGCTAGGCAAGTGCTCTACTGCTGAGTTACATCCCAGCCCTCACACTCCACTTTTTTTGTTTGTTGTTGTTGTTTTTGTTTTTCTTTTTTTGGTGCTGTGGATCAAACCCAGGGCCTTGTGCTTGTGAGGCAAGCAGTCTAACCACTGAGCTAAATCCCCAGCTCCTGTTTTGGGGGGGTTGGTTTTTTTGAGACAGGGTCTTGCTCTGCAGTTCAGGCTGGCCTTGAGCTCACTATCTTGCCCAGGCTGGCCTCGAATTTGAAACAATCTTCCTGCCTTTGCCTCCCAAGTGCCGGGATTACAGGCGTGGGCCACCATGCCCAGGCTGTTTTTGTTTTTTAAAGGTAGGTCTTGCTTTGTAGCTCAGTCTGGCCTGAGCTCACTATGCAGCCCAAAGGCTGGCCTTGAACTCCTGGAGATTCTCCTGCCTCAGCCTCCTGAGAGCAGGATTACAAGTCTATGCCACCATGCCAGGTTCGGGACAACCTCTTTAATGTAGAAAGTAAACTAGAGGCAGAAATCTACACATGCCTGATTAATGGAAAAATTAAAGGTGCCATAAAAACCTAATGATTAATCTTGTGATTAAAGGGGGATGTTCTCTGCCCTAAGGGTTTCTGTCCTCCCACCACATGCTTTAGATTTAGAACCTTTGATTTTCTCTTTTAGAGGCTCCCTTTCAGTCTCTTTCAGTGGTGGCCAGAACATCTAGCTTCAAGTGTCATTTTATTATGCAGGTTTTCTCCAACACCCTGAAAAGCAGTGCCCAATTCTCTATTCCTATTCTCCTCATTTTTCTTCAGAGTATTTATCACCACTTGATGTATAACATATTTATTTGTTAATATTTCATACCCTTGGGATAAAAAAAAATCCTTACAGATGGGGGTCTTTGTTTTATTTACTGCTTTATCTTGAGTGCATGGAATGATGTGTAGCTTCCTATAGATGCTTGATATGTTTGTATAAATGACAATATCAAACAATATTTTTGGAGTGCAAGCCAGGCATGGTGGGCAGACACTTGTACCCAGCACTCAGGAGACAGAAGCAGGAAATCCCCACAAGTTGAAGGCCAAAAGTGCTTCCAGGGGTTGGGGATTTAGCTCAACAATAGAGTTTGCCTAGCAGGCGCAAGGCCCTGAGTTCAGTCCCCAGCACCACCCCCCAAAAAAGTGCTTCCGTTATTTCAAGCAGTCTAAGTGCCTCTGTATATTTTCTTTTAATTTACTAATGTTGTGGTTTAGAGATAGAGCCCAGGCCCTTTGCACTGAGATATCTCCTCATTCATTCATTCATTTATCCTTATTTATTTATTTAGAGCCAGTGTCTCCTCAATCAATAAATTACCCAGGCTGGGCTCAAATTTGTGATCCTCCTGCTTTAGCCTGTCAGAGTGCTGGGATTATAGGCATGAGCCACCACACCCAGCATGTTTATTATTAACTATGCATTTTCTTTTTTTCTTTCTTTTTGCTTTTTTGAGATAGGGCTTTGCTGGGGTTGGGGATTTAGCTTAGTGGTAAAGTGCTTGCCTAGCAAGGGAAAGGCCCTGAGTTCAATCCCCAGCACTCCCACCCTCCAAAAAAAGATAGGGTCTTGCTATGTAGCACAGGCTGGCCTTGAACTCACAGCAATCCTCAGCTCTCAACCTCCTGAGTGCTAAGATTACAGGTGTGTGTTACCATGCCTGTCCTATTTTTTCATATATATTTTCTTTTGTTTCTTGGTTTTTTGAGAGAGGATCTTACTATGTAGTATAGGCTGACCTGAAACTCACAGTGATCCTCCTGCCTCAGCCTTACATATGTATTTTCTCATTTAATATTTAGAACAATAAGGTTAAGCAACTTTCTTAGTGTCAGCTCCGGTATGAGACTGGCTCACAAAATTCCTGGATGTTTAATAATCAGCTCATGAACTGCTAAGAGTTGGCTGTGTCACACCACTGCTATTGTTATCAGAAGACCTTTCAGAGTAGCCTTTTTTACCTGCCTTATTATCCACCCTTTTCTTATTTTTTTTTATTTATTTTTTTTTTTAGTTTAAGTCTCCCTACATTGCACAAGCTCAACTCCAATTCCTGGCTCCAGCTTCAGCGGCTGGAGTGGCTGGGACTGCAGACATATACCACCATGTGCAGTTCCTCAAGCGCCTCTCTAATGGGACTCTGCTCTCCGCCCACTCACACCATCACTTTGCTGCAGCGTTCCTGCATGTCTGAAAACATGCCCTGGTTGTTTATACTTCCTTATCATAGGGCCGTGCACTCTATTTCAGGGAAATTCATATTTCCTCTGACTCATACTGATGCATCTTCAAAGCAACTCCAATAAATTCAGAACAAATAGTCATTGGGCTAGAGACGTACTTGGTGGTAGAGCACATAAGTTTCATTCTCAGGTCAACAGGAAGAAAGGAAAGAAAGGGAAGACAAGAGAAAGAAAAAAATGAAGAAAGGGAAAACTGTCTAGCTGGGTGTGGTGGTGCACACCAGTAATCCCAGCACTCAGGACACTGTGGCAGGTGGATTGCAGAGAGTTTAAAGCCAGCCTGGGCTGCATAGTGAGTTCAAGGCCAGCCTGAGCTACACAGCAAGACCTTGTCTCAAAAAAAAAAAAAAGTCTGATAACATATTATTGAATGCTTGCAGCATGTCAGGCAAAGAGCTAAGTGTTTCACACACATTTTAGTCCTTTCATTATTTTTCTTCCTTTTCAGAACAGCATTGGGAGCTGTGGAAACTGAAACTCAATTGAGAGTTTAAGTAAATTGCACAGAATCACAATTTAAAAAAAAGAAAAAAAAGGATGAGAACCTATGTTAGTTCCTGTTGGCTCTAGATTTACCCTTCTCCATTAAAGGTGGTAGGTAAATTTGCTGGATTACAGTTAATGTGCATGAAGGAGTTTCAGCATATGATAACTGTAGAACAACAGGGAGGTGGGGGCAGGCATTGGGCATATAATTGTGAAAGCAAAAACACATAGATCTTTTTTTTTTTTTTGGTACTACTTGTGAGCTTCCTCCTGGCCTACACTTAAACCTTTAAAAAGACATTAATTAACCAGAGGGGGTTGGGGATTTAGCTCAGTGGTAGAACATTTGCCTAGTAAGCACAGGCCCTGAGTTAGCTCCCCAGCACCGCCCCCCTCCCACCAAAAAAGAGAATTAACCGAGGAGGGAGTAAGTGGGGTGTGGTGGCACAAACCTGTAATATAAACACTCAGGAAGCTGAGGCAAGAGGATTGCTGTGAGTTCAGGGCCTGACCCTGTCTCAAAAAAACAAAAAAACAAACAAAAGAATGAACCAGAGAGATAATTTTAACTGCAGGTAATGAAAAGGACACAGAGGGTAACATTTAATCTGGACCTTGAAGGATAAATATCAGATCGTTTATGTATCAAAGTTGTGTAAGTAGGTAGAGAACCACATTTTCTTTTCTTTTTTGTCTTCCTTTTTTTTTTTTTTTTAACTACGTACATGTTATTTGAACAGAGAGAATTTAACATAATGCATTGTTTTTTGTTTTTTGTGCTGGGGACATAATGCATTCTTAATGAGGTAACTGAAGAAGCAAAAGAAGAAACCTGAGGGAATCCTGGAGGTAGTGACTGTAGGAACAACGTCTCTAGCACTGAAGGAACAAAGAGAAGAGATGAATTATTCACACACAGAAAGCTGAGGGAGAAGGAAAACAGAGTTCAGATTTAGACCTCTGAAGACGTGCTGCCTGGCAGGAACTTGGGTCTCTGAACTCAAAGGAAGGGCCCCAATGTGGTTGGGACCTAGACCTGTGAATAGGGGATGTCGGTAGGTGGTAAAGGAGGGACAATGGGAAGAGTCATCAGTGAGACTGGAAAAACTGAAAACTAGATTCAGCTGCTTAGTGTGAAGGCACAACTACTGCTGGAACAAAGCCGCTTTGCTAGGATACTACTGATAGGAACAGGAAGCAAAAAGAAGGAGGTTTCCATTCTTTGCCCCCAGCCTTGCAGTACCGGTCTAGTAAACTCTTAGTACAATTTAACAGAACCAACAGGCAAAGGTGAAGTATTGCTCACAGAGTCTCAGCAACAAATCACAAAGCAAAAAAGTGAATTTGGAGCTAAGAGAATACTTAATAACTGACTTTTCTTGCCTGGTTCAAAAATCCTTGCATGGGTTGGGGATTTAACTCAGTGGTAGAGCGCTAGCCTAGCAAGCACAACGGTTGAGTTCGATCCCCAGCAAACCCCGCCCCATAATAAATAAAAACCAAAAAGCCTTGCATAGTTGGGCCCTTCACAGCATCTAACTGCAGACACATGGCTTCTTGCAGTCCTTAAGGACGTAACACGTCGGCCTGCTTCAAGGCTTGTTAAGAACATTCCTCAAACCTTCTCCTTATATACTTCCAAACCATAAAGCTCTCTTGTAGCACTTGTCACAGTCGTACATCTTCATTTATTTATGTTGTCTTTTGATCAGTGCTGACTCTTCCAACTAGATTGTAAATGCAGGGAGGGCAGGGACCTTGTTATGGTTTGTGTCTAGATGTACCCCCAAAGCCTCATGTGGTAAGAGGTAGCTGGATCTAGAGTGTGTGATGCTGGGATTAATCCTAGCAACCTGGATAAGATATAAAATACAGGAAGAAGCTGGTTAGTCCCCTTGCTTGCATTCCTTGCTTACCTGGCTGCCTTCTGCTGTCTGCCCTGCCACCCTGCCTTGGACCCAGCTGACTGTGGACTGAAACTTCTACAAACTGTGAGCTAAATAAACCTTTCCTCCCTTAATGCTGGGTGTCAGGTATTTTGTCTCAGCAACGGGAGAAAAGTAACTAAGACAGACCTTAACTGTTTTTTTTTAAGGCCAATATAAAATTTCCTTTATTTGAATATAAAAATCAGTTGCCAAAGTAATTGAACTAAAAATCACATTTTTTCATATGTCAGCTCATGGCCACACACAGTACAAGTCTTGTGGTACATGCCATCTTCTAAGTTTTCTTCTGGTCTATACTCGTGTTGATGAGTAATTGTTCCTCTTTTCCACAGACTGCTTCTTACTGCTGGTCACAATTCTTTTACTTTTTTATTAAACTTCTTCTGTTTCATTTTTTCTCAGTTTTCTTGTCTCACTTCCTTTGCTTCTTCTAGTGCTTCCTGACTACTCCACACTTCAAGAGACCTCTTCACAATCTGTAGTTTTAAGTAGAGCTTCATATCACCCCACTGTGAATGATGAGGATTCTTCACAATAAATTTAAGAGCTGGTTCTCTTTTTTCTAAATCACAGTCTTTTAGAAGGTATTCTTGCTTTGCTTCTGTTTTGGTAATAAGCTTATATTTCTCATCAAGATCTCTGCAGTTATTACAAGTTGCCAAATCAAAGTGATTCATGAGATAGGAATCCATAAATTCTTTCCCACATTCTTCACATATTGTATAATCAAATTCCATAACTGGTCCTGGTTGATGAACAATGTTTCCAATTTTATGTTCCTCTTCTTCCTCTTCTAAAAATGAAGTCTCCTATATCAATTATTTTGGGGGCCATTTTTACATTTGTCATACCTCCAGTAGCCGCAGCCACAGTCGCTGGGTAGGGTCGGGCCGCTAGCTGCACCTGGCGCAGCATCAGTGCCCGCTGCTGCTTCCGTTCAATACTTGTGTGCACTGAGGCAGGCAGCTCCACCAGCTGCTCTGAAGCCGTGGGGTCTGGTGATGCCCCCTCCACCGCCTCCATCTCCAACCTATCCCTGCGCGCTACACTGAGCTCACAATTCAGCACTTTAACTGTTTTTGTACCCCACTGTTTTCCTAGTGCCTAGTTTAGTGACCCTCACACAGTAGGTATTCAATAAATACAACGATATTTAATTATGGAATTCCTTCTGTCTGCCTTTCTCTCCATTGCTGAGGATTGAATTTAGGGCCTTGTAGATGTTAGGAAAGTCTGCCACTGAACCACACCCCCAGCTGGAATTCTTTCTTTTTTGTGTGTGTGTGCTGGGGATCAAACTCAGGGTCTTGTGTTTGCTAGGCAAGCACTCTAACCACTGAGCTAAATCCCCAGCTGGAATTATTTCAATGTAGGGAATGTAGCCATAACATGAGAAGAGGTACTCAAATGCAGGAATTTGGGCAGGAAATATAGTTCAGTGGTAGAGCACTGCATGAGCATGCACAAGGGTTTGGTCCCTAGTCCTGGAAAAAGGAAAAGAAAATGCAGAGATTGAAGGCTTTTATGTTTTTTTCCAGTAATGGAGATTGAACCCAAGGGCTTGCTCTGAGCTACATCCCCAACGCTTATTTTTTTTTATTTTTTATTTTTGGTGATGAGGATTGAACTCAGACCCTTGCACTTGCTAGGCAAGCACTCTAAGCACTGAGTCAAATTCCCAGCTCCTTTGTTTGTTTTTTTGAGACAGGGTCTTGCTATTTAGTCCAGGCTGGCCTTGAATTCACTCTGTGGCCCAGGCCGGTTTTGAATTTTTGATCCTCCTGTCTCAGCCTCCTGAGTGCTGGGATTATAGGCATGCACCACCACACCTGGACTTTCCTCTTTTTTGCAACAAAACAGACAATATAAAATTAACCATTAATCACATTGGGGTTGGGGATTTAGCTCAGTGGTAGAGCGCTTGCCTAATAAGCACAAAGGCTGGAAATGGATCCCCAGCACAGCCCCCACAAAACATAAATCACATTAAAGTATGATTCTTTACATTTATTATTTACAATATTGTGCAACCATAACCAATATCTAGTTCCATAACATTTTCATTACCTCAAAAAGAAAACCTCATACCTATTAAGTATTCACTCACCATTCCTCCTTCTCTGTAGCCCCTAAAAACCAACAGTTGGCTCTCTGTCTCTATGGATTTACTTATTCTGGATGACTCACATAAATGGACTGTGAGCCAGGTGTGGTGGTGCACACCTGTAATCCCAGGACTCAGGAGACTGAGGCAGGAGGATCACCGAAAATTCAAGGCCAGCCTAGACTACACAGCAAGACCCTATCTCCAAAAAAAAAAAAAAAAAGGACTAAATCAGGACGATGGCAAGGTTAAACCCAGCCTGAGCAATTAAGTGATTTAGTGAGACCCTGTCTCAAAATAAAAAAAAATTTAAAAAGGCCTGGGTTCAATCTTCACACTGGAAAAAAAAAAAAGGAATCATATAATATATGAACTTTTTTGTCTGGGTTCCTTCACTTAGAGCAATGTTTCCTAGGCTCACCTATATAGTAGCATGAATCAATACTTCATCCTTTTTATGGCTGAACAATATTGTACCATTGTATGAATATACGATATTTCATTTATCCAGTCATCAGTTGCTGAGTGTTTGGGTTTAAAATTTTTTTGGCTAGGGTGAATATTGCTGCTCAGAACATTCATGTGCAATATAATTACTTGAATACCTTTTTTTGGAGGGTGCTTGGGATTGAACCCAGGCCCTGGGCATGCTAAGCATACATTCTGCCACTGAGCTACACTGATCCTCTTTTTTTGTTTTTTATTTTTTGGGACAGGGTCTTACTATGTAGTTCAGGCTGGTCAAGAACCTGATGCAATTCTCCTGCCTCAGAAATGACCCACCACCCTGGCTTGAAAATTAAAACACACACACACACACACACACACACACACACGAAAATTAAAAAAACAATTTTGTGTTGGGGGAGGGTGAAGTGAAGGAAAGGAAAAGGGAAAAAAAGAATACAAGGAAAAAATGGAAACAAAGCTTTTGTAAATAAGGAGGGGAAGAAGAGTTGAAGGGAGGCGAGGGGAATGGAGAAAAAAAAAGAATCAAGATACAAATTCCCTATGATGAATGTAATCATTATGTATCTCAAAATTAACCAACGAAATTAATTTAAAAAATTATTTTGTAAAAAAAAATTATTTTATGTATACTTTGGAGTAGACTTGCCAGGTTATATGGTAATTGTGGGTGTGGGTGTGGGTGTGTTACTGGGGATTGAAATTAGGGCCTCACACATGCTAGGGAAGCACTCTAGCTCAGAGCTACATCCTCAATTCTCTCTTTTTTTTTTTCCTATGGTGCTGGGGATTGAACTCAGAGCCTTGAGCTTGCTAGAGAAGCACTCTGCCACTTGAGCTAAATCCTCAACTCCTTCAACTTTTTTTTTTTTAATTTTATTTTAAACCTTGCATAGTGGGCATGCCTATAATCCTAGGCATGCCTATAATCCTAGCAATTGGGAGGCCAAAGCAGGCAGATCGCCATGAGTTCGAAGCCAGCATGGGCTACACAGTGAATTCAAAGCCAGCCTGGATTACAGAGTGAGACTCTCTCAACACAAGAAAACAAAACAAAACAAAAAATGATACTAATAGAATAGGGGCTGGGGATTTAGCTCAGTGGTTAGAGTGCTTGCCCAGCAAGCACAAGGCCCTGAGTTTGATCCCTGGCACCAAAAAAAAAAAAAAAAAAAAAAAGTAAAATAGGTGATTTATACGTGTACCCACTCTGTAAGATAATTATAAATTGTATGTATTGCAAACATGTACTAATAAAAAATTTTTAATTAATTTTTTTTTTTTGCAAGTAGCACTCTGTGACAGATTATCAAAATAGTCTGGCACAATTTGAGCTTGCTACTGCAAGAAAGTCTAACCTATTCTGGTGTTCTCCACTCTGTGAGAACAGGCCATTATATAGACTTAAACAGTGAAAAAAAATTAATTCTTTTTGAAGGGTGCTGGGAATCAAACTCAGAGCCTTGTGCTTGCTAGGGAAGCACTCTAACCAGTGAGCTAAATCCTTAACCCTAAAAATTAATTTAAAAATATGTGAGGGCTGGAGTGGTAGTGTATGCCTATAATCCAGCACTCCAGAGGCTGAGGCAAAAGGATTGCTGTGAGTTGAGGCCAGCCTGTGTTACACTGTGAGTTCAAGACCAGTCTGAAATGCATAGTGAGATCCTGTGTCAAAAAAAAAAATTTTTTTTTAAATGTGATGGACTCGCTGGGGATTTAGCTCAGTGATTAGAGTGCTTGCCTTGTAAGCACAAGGGCCTGAGTTCGATCCCCGGCACCACCAAAAAAAAAAAAAAATGTGATGGACTCAATCTATGTTTGAGTTTTCATAATGGTCTAGGGGTGTAGCTTAATACTAGAGCACTTGCCTGGCACACTTAAACCCCTGGGTTCTAGTCCCAGCACCACAAAAAACCCCCAAATTTATTTATTTATTATTTGTGTGTTTGTTTTGGTGCCCAGGATCAAACATTACTTTATAGATAATTTTCTATAAATTATCCCACTGATTCCTCTGAAACTATGTTTACCTACTTGAATTGAATGAAATGATCACAGAATCTGCTTCTAGATAAAACTGATTCATATAGGTCATAAAAGCAGTTAAGGAGATTTCCGTGT
Organism: Hystrix cristata; assembly: GCA_004026905.1. Classification (NCBI taxonomy): domain Eukaryota; kingdom Metazoa; phylum Chordata; class Mammalia; order Rodentia; family Hystricidae; genus Hystrix; species Hystrix cristata. The sequence continues at coordinate 135,063 of PVJO010001936.1, forward strand.
ATAAAGTGTGAAACATTATACAAATATGCTATTATTATTATTATTATTTTTTTGGTGCTGGGGACTGAACTCAGGGCCTTGTGCTTGCAAGGCAAGCACTCTAACCACTTAGCTAAATCCCCAGCCCTAAATATGCTATTATTTAGGGTTTTGTTTTTGTTTTGAGACAGGATCTCACTCTATAGTTCAGGCTGGCCTTGAATTTGGAGTGATCCTCCTACTTTTTTTTTATTATTTATTTTTTATTTTTTGAAACAAGAGTCTCGCTATGTGCTTCAGGCTGGCCTCGAACTATTTAGTCCAGGCTGGCTTCAAACTCACAGTGATCCTCCTGCCTCAGCCTCCTGAGTGCTGGGATTGCAGGCGTGTGCCACCAAGCCCGGCCATCCTCTTTAGCCTCCTAAATACTGAGATTACAGGTGTAATCAGGTGTAATGAGATTACAGGCTGCTACGCTTGACTTTTTTTCTATTTGTGGTAGGGATGAATCTAGGGCCATGCATATCCTAGGTAGGCACTTTACTACTACTACTAAACTGCTCTATTTCCAGACCTTTTTGGCTTAGTTTCATTGTGAGATAGGGAGATAGGGTCTTGCTAAATTGCCCAGGCTGGCCTCTAATTTGCAATCCTCCTGCATCGGGATCCTGAATGCTCAGATTACAGGTCACCATACTTGGCAATAAATTAGTTTTAAGGAAAATAGTATGTAAAATGCACTTCCTTCACCTGTTATCCAGCTCTTCAGGAGGCTGAGGCAGGAGGATATAAAGGTCCAGTCTGGCTGGGAGCAGTGGCACATGCCTGTAATCCCAGCATGCGGGAGGCTGAGGCAGGAGGATTGCCAGGAGTTTGAGGCCATCCTGAACTACATAGCAAGACCCTGTCTCAAAAAAACTAATTAAGGAAAAGAAAAGTTCCAGGCTGGACTTGGTAATCTAGTGATTTAAGGAGACCTTGTCTCAAAGTAAAAAATAAAGGCTAGGGATATAGCTCAGTACAAAGGACCTAGGCTCAATCTCCAGTACCACAAATATAAATAAACTCCCTTGTATAAATTAAAAATTAATTTTAAACATGGAAGTAACAGAGCTGGGCACACTGGTGAAGACCTGTAATCCAAACACTGGAGAGGCTGAGGAAGGAGGACTGCTCCGAGTTTGAGACCACCCTGAGTTCAAGGCACCCTGGAATACATAGTGAGATCCTATCACAAAAAACCTAAATAAATAAATAAATAGAAATGGCCAAGAATTTAGCCAGATATATTTGGTTATCCTAATTATATACTTACGTACTTAGTATTTTGATTTTCTATAATTTCAGTTCAGTGTGTTTTTAGGCTTTTTTTTTTTTTTTTTTTTTTTTGGTGCCGGGGATCAAACTCAGGGCCTTGTGCTTGCCAGGCAAGTACTCTAACCACTGAACTAAATCCCCAGCCCCAAGCTTGTTTTTTTTAGATCAATGTTTAATTTTCACTTATAATACTGTTTGTCTCTATGATGTCACCATGAACTGTTATATCTTTTTTTGTTCTGTGGCTTGAACTCAGGGTCTTGCTAGGCAACCACTCCACCACTTGAGTTAAATCCCCAACCCCTGTTTTTTTTTCTTTTCTTGAGACAGCATCCTGCTATGTAGCCCGGCTGGCCTTGAACTCATGGCAATCCTGCCTCAGCCTCCCGAGTGGAGTGCTGGGATTGCAGGCATCCACCACCATGCCCAGTTGTAATACTTCTTTTCTTTTTTTTTTTGTGCTAGGGATCAAACTCAGGGCCTTGCACTTGCTAGGCAAGCACTCTAACCACTGAGATAAATCTCCAACCCCCTTTTTTGTTTGTTTGTTTTTGGTGCTGGGAATCGAACTGAGGGCTTTGTGCTTGTAAGGCAACCACTCTAACCACTGAGCTAAATCCCCACTCCCTCAGCTTTAATATTTTCAATTGTGATAGACCAAAGATATTTATTTAGAAGTGTACAGGATAACGAAATTTAGGTTCCTTATTCTTAAAGCTTATTAGAAGATTATTTTAATGTTCTATTATAAATTTTAAGAATTTGTATTCAAACCATATGTAAAATATGTAACATGTCCATAGTACTATCTTGAGTGGTTCTAGAAAAGACTTGGAAGGTCTACTGTGAGGGGCTCCATCCTTAAAGACAAACTTTTTCTGTTTTACCCTTGTAATTTCTAGTTGCAGGAATTTGATGATCCTTTTTTATGCCGATTTTATGTCAAGAAGTTCAAATTTCCCTCTTGTTTACCATCAGTTGTGTATAATCTCTGATGTTATAGTTACCTGTGTACCACCTAGCAAATTTCTCTGAAACCCTAGATTTCCTGGGAAACTTCATGTTGGAATGAAAGAACTGAGACAATGTCTTGTTGATCTGGGGCCCAGTTGTGTCCCTGAGACTCTGTGGGTGAACACACTACTTCCTGGAGACAGTGATGTGAGCTCGGGAGCATACTGATACCTTGATTTAAAACAGGCATGAAATCTCACCTAGAAAAATTAGGGCAACTTTTAAAAACATAATAGTCACTTATTGCATGAACTGGAGTAATTCCACCTGATGATGAAAGGACTGTTAACTCACACATAAAACATTCATCCAGTTTTACTGGAATAATGTCTTCTCACCTGAAAATACTGACAACTATTTGTAACTAATTTTCCCTAAGAGCTGTATTTGACCATGACGAATGTTATCACTGTGTATATCTAAAATGTACCATTAAAATAAAATTTTAAAAAAAGGCAAAAGAAAGAACTGTATTTGAGAGTATCAAATCAAACTTGTAATTTAAAATTTATTCCAGGGGTTGGGGATTTAGCTCAAGTGGTAGAGTGCTTGCCTGGCAAGCGCAAGTCCCTGAGTTTGATCCCCAGCACCCCCTAGAATGAATAAATAATAAAAAAAATAAAATTTATTCCCAAAAAATAAAAGAATGAAGCTCAGTGGT
>PVJO010001936.1:138133-156788 GCA_004026905.1 Hystrix cristata
TTAAAGGAGGAAGGTTTCTGGGCTGGGGATTTAGCTCAGCGGTTAAAGTGCTTGCCTTGCAAGCACAAGGACCCTAGTTTGATCCCCAGCACAAAAAAAAAAAAAAAAGGAGGAAGGTTTCTTTGGCTCACAGTTTGTAGAGGTTTCAATCCATAGTCAGCTGTTTCCAAGGCAGAGGGGCAGAGGAGAGCAGAAATAGTCCATGACAAGCAGGCAGGTGAGGGCACCCTAGCCCTCTTTCTGGGGGGGGAGGGGGATCAAACTCAGGGCCTTGCCCTTGCTAGGCAAGTGCTCTAAGACTGAGCTAAATCCTCAACCCCTTTTTGTTGTGTTTTGAGATAAGGTCTTCCTATGCATTTCTAGCAGACTTGGAACTTATTATATAGGCCAAGTTGACCTCAAACTCAAGATCCTTTTTTTCTTTTCTTTTTTTTTTTTTTTTTTGGTGCTGGGGATTGAACTCAAGGCCTTGTGCTTGCTAAGCAAGCACTTTACCACTTGAGCTAAATCCTCAACCTCCGTTTTTGGTTATTTGAGACATCGTCTGGCTATATAGTTCAGGCTGGCCTCAGACTAAGTGATCCTCCTGCTTCAGCCTTCCAAGTGCTGGGATTACAGGAATGCACCAGTACACTAGGCTAAGATTGTTTTGGTTTCCTGAACCTGAGATTACCAGGTTTAGACAGGTTTGTTTTCTTTTTTTTTTTTTTTGGCTTGTTTTGAGATAGATTCTACCTGTGTAGTCCAGGTTGGTCCTCGAATTTGTGGCAATCCTCTTGCCTTGGCCTCCTAAGTGCTGGGATTACAGGTGTGCACCACCACCAGACTCGGTTTAGACAGTTTCTTAACAGCTATATTTCCTCTAAGTTAATTGTTTAATAATACTATAATTTTTTTCTTTTTGCAGTGCTGAGAATTGACCTCAGGGCCTCAGTGGAAAAGCAGAGGGAAGGAACGGAGCTACACCAAGGTGTCATTTTTTTTATTTTGGGGTGCTGGGGATTGAACTCAGGGCCTTGCTCTCCCACTGAGCTAAATCCCCAAGCCCAAGGTTTCATTTCTAATCCTTTTTATGGTCCATCATTAAACTGTTGACAGATTTCCTAAGACTTTTGTTCAAACATTAATATTTTTCAAACATTTTTATCTGGGAAGAAAACAACACTATAGTCAATGACCTCTCTGTTCTCTCTTGTCACAGTGTTAACCAAAAACAAGTGACAAATTAATACGGACTGTCGGGGTTTCTCAGAGACTTCGGGGGTTAGGAAACAAATTTAAAGCAAAAGGGGACATTTTTGAAGAAACAATACCAACTTTGACACGAGGCCAGACTAAATTCAAGGGGAAGCAGAGTTTTATTTTTTCTTCGCCTCTGGTTTTCTCCAGTTTTTCCAAGTGTTTCTCGAAGCTGGACAGTCAATGCCTCACCTAGCCCATTAACTAAATGGCAGGGTAATAATTTTTATTGTGCCCCCAGCCCCTGACTCCTGCACTGTCTCTTCTCGCTTCCTCTTACACGCTTTTCCCTTCGTTTTCACCCTCGACGGATAATCTGAAAATGATCGTTTTATCCTACCGCCATGTGGACTAGATTGCCTTATGACGACCTTGACAGCCACTTGGGAGGGAGCCGGAAAGGCGGGGTCGGTAGGTTGCGCGTGGGGGGAACCTTCAGATGGCTGCGAGGAGGCGCCACGAGCAGAAGAACGCGGAGCTCCACTCAGCTAGGAGCTCTCAAAAAGATTGACAGGTACCGCACCAACTGTCTTTGCTTTGGAAAGCCGCGGCTTCTCGCGAGATTTGGACTCCTTACTGGAAGGGGAGTCTAAGGCGCCTCTTTGAATGGGGGTTGGGAACGTCTATGGCGCAATCATTGCGCGAAATTGGACCACGGTTGCTGGCCGGGGGGGTGGGGAGGGCCGCAACCCATAACTAGATCTCGCGATATTTGCTGCTCCGGTCTGGAATTTAGAGCAGTTTCTCGCGAGAGTCCGTGCTCAGGGCTCTGGGAGACCCCGTGTGTTTGTGTGTATGTGTGTTGGTGAATGTGAGCACAAGGAAGCAGCAGCCGCCATTTCAGGGAGCTTGCTGACGCTGTCGCAGGGGTGGATCCTCAGCTGCCGAAGCCTCCATCCTGCTCTTCCGCGCGGGCTCCTCTAATTCCATTATTTCTTTTAGATTTGCTCGGGCCTATCTGCCCTCGGAGTCCGATAATCGGGCTGGGCGGTATCGCGGCCTGGGCCTAGGGTTTAACAGCGACAGCGGCGGCAGCAGTCGACTTTCCAAATACGAGCACTACAGGCACCCGAAAGCCCGCACAGGTAAGGCGCCGTCGCGGTCCCGAATATTGTAGCATTTTACTAGGATTGGTGTTTCTCCATTTTGAGGAACGCTACTGTCGGTTTTTAGCGACGCGGGTGTGCGGTAGTTCTTGAGAAATCGGCCCTATTTCAGCGGCGGCACCTTTTTGCGGGTGGTAAGAGTCAGGTTTCTTGGGGTGGCAAAGACCCTGGGGAGGCCTACGCAGATGGCGACCTGTCCCTTTGAGGCCTGCGCCGGCCGCCGCTTCCCAACATGGCGCCAGCCGAGCGCTGTCTTGGCACACAACCCCTCCCAACGCGAGGGAGTTTCCCTTTGCCCCTAAAATGGCAGCACGGGTTTTGTGCGAAAAGAGGCGCTTTGGCCCGAGGCTCTTCGGTTCCGGCTTTGTGGTTCGTTGTAGACTTTTAAAAATTGGACTTCTATGTTTCTTCCCATGTGCTTGGTGTAGGAGACGTTTCAGAATTATTTAAGCTAAACCTGGTAAAGGTTTAGCTTGGGTCGCCTTTGCCATTTTAGGGCTTTTGAAAGATTTTCTCAAGGTTTGGAGTGTGTCGACTAAGAAAGAAAAGTATAAAGGACGAAAATTGAAAGAAGTGCCGGGTGTGGTGGCGCACGCCTGTAATCCCAGCACTCGGGAGGCTGAGGCAGGAGGATCATTGCAAGTTCAAGGCCACCCTGAATTACATAGATCTTGTCTGAAAAAAAAAAAAATTAAAAAACCGGAAAATATTTACTCACTAGTTTGTCTTGTTCTTAGGTGTTTAGAGAAAATGGCAGACGATATTGATATTGAAGCAATGCTTGAGGCTCCTTACAAGAAGGTGAGAAAAACATGTTGGTGAGGTTTATATATTTCTTAATTTAGCATTATTCACGAAACTACTGCTGAAATGTAAACTAACCTCCCTGGAGCCCTCTTGATTTATCTTATCAGAGATGCATTACGTGTAACTTACAAAAGTAAATATATGCTATTGATGTAATAATATTGTGCAGTAGTTTCACTTCAGCGTGATGAATAAATGCCCATCTATCTCTCTTTGTAGACTTGCCTAACGATATCTCACCTCTACTCCCATGAATTCACCTTTGATTCCAGTGTGAACTGTCAATCATAAGGTAGTAATTGAGTGACTTATCGCTGTACCGTGGTCCCCTAGGTAAAATGACTCAACTAAGAATTACCAGCTCCAGTTTGGTATAGCAAAAAGGTGAATGGTAGTGGTTTGGGAAAACAGCAGGGGTCCAAGAATAACCAAGCATAACCAGTCTATGGCAAGTAAATCTTTTAATAAGTCTTTTAAGAAGTGGGTGAGATTTAAAAATTTACACATATGAAAGACTGGTGATAGTAAATCTTAAAACAGGCAGGTGGTGATCTGCTTCTCAGTTAATAATTACTGAAATTCTTGGATCCCTGAATAGAAGAAAAAAAAAAGCAAAAGAGGCAGTATCACAGCTTAGAGTCACTTGATGACTGTTTACTGTTCTCCTTATTGTTTTTGTTTTTAATTAGGCCCTGCCATTGTATTTCACACTAAAAACTACAAAGGGATTATTTTGCCTAATATAGTATGACCCATTTCAGTATCACAGTAATAGTAAATTCACTTTTCATTCTTTCGCCAGTTGATGGTGAAAATAGCAGTATGCATGCATTATCACTGGTGTCACAAACTGTAAGCTTTTTAAGTTAGCACTTAGGTTCCTATAGCTGATGTGATCAAACTTTAAACATTGCACTAAACCTTTTAAAAATAATACATTTGTTTTGGAGTATATAGCACGACCATGTGGTACCTTTTGGATTCATTCTGATAGCTTTAATGTATATAGTTTTGTAATGCTTAGACTCTTGAAGAGCTACTTTCTGTTTAAATGTTAAGATTCTTGTGTCTTAGTTTAACATGGATAAAATTCCATGTAAACAGGTATGGAAGTAAGCAATGTTTAGGCTGGACTGGTGGATTATTAATTGACTTTCTTGGGTTCTTGGGAGTCAACATTACTAAAGCAGTGTGAATCCCTGTTTGCTTCAGGGCGAGATGTGTGACAGAGGTGGCATCAAGCTCTTACAGTCCCAACCCTCCAACGGAAATGGGCGAAGATCTCAGGAATGGCATCGGTCACAGGAAATCCATAGTGGCTGGCTGCTAGCATGGCCACTTGGGGCTTAGGCAGAAATAGAGCCATGGTACTGACAAAAGGGACCATAGCACATGGAATAAAACTCAAAACAGGAACTTCATTCTTGTTATATGGAAATTATATTTAACCACTTCAGCATTGTAAATCTGGATTACTTAATATATAACCTTTGTAAGAAAGTAAAATTTAATGTGTTAATGTGGAGATTTTTATTTTTGTATCTTGATGACATAATTGTAAGCAACAAAGTGGTTAAACACATACCATCTAAATTTTTTTATAGCCTTCCATGTTAAACTTTAAGTAATTAGTTTTTAAATTGTTTTGTATTTTCTTATTCCTATTCCCTTTACCCTTTGACAACTTGAAATGAAATGTTACCACTTCGTCCTCATGATGTTCTTCTATCAACCCTGCTTAGGATGAGAACAAGTTGAGCAGTGCTAACGGCCATGAAGAACGTAGCAAAAAGTAAGTTTTAAAAAGGAACCTGGGGGGTGGTGAGAGTGAGCTTTGTGTTTGAAATTTTGTGTTCCTGTGGCTAAAGAATCAAAGTAAGATTTTCTTCTGAAGCTTTTCTTTGTCTCTTAAGAAAATTGGTTCTTTACCTTTTGGGACAAGAAACTCCGTGAGGATGGACTTTCATCCCCAGATTTCAAGGATTGGTTTCAGGGACCTTCTGGACACATTCCCCTCCAAGTCCATCATGATAATCTGGTTTAGAGTTCGGTGTTAAACCAGGCACAGTGGTGTGCACCTTTAGTCGGAGCTACTCTTCAGGCTGCGACAGGAAGATTGTGAGTTAGTTGGAGGCCAGCCTGGACAACACAGCCAGACCCTGTCTCAAACGAGAAAATTAGTTCTTAGTTAGAATTTGTTTTTTGATTTCTGTTTGTTAACTTTGTCTTAATATTTGGTGATGCTATCAATATAATTTATTCTTTGAATTTGAGAGGGAAAAGAGTTAACGTTAGAGAAGGTAGTAGCCATGGAATGTATTATTTACTCTAAATCACTAAAGGAATCCTTGCTCCTTAATTCTGAAAAACTTTTTTGGTAGTAATGAGATAGCATACTTAAGTACTTGTGTGGCTTTAATTATAAATATTTATTTGAGTTAGATGAGTGACTCAATAGGAATTTTGTGCTACAAACTGTTATACAGTGCACAAAAAGTCTGTGACAGTTTAAACTGGATCCACTTTATAAGACTGGAACCTACTGAAGTTTCTTTTCATCTCTTAAGGTTAGTGATTCTTAACTTGTCCTGTTACAAGCACTAAGCTGTTCAGTAGCTCATGTTCATGTCATTAAAATATTGTATGATATTCATGACTCCATAATACATGATCAAAAATGAAGCCACTTTTTTGGCTCTTCCTAAGAGCTCATAGTGCTTCCCAATAACTTTCTCAGTCATTCTCAACAGATTTCTTAGGTAGGTTGATATAATTTCATGGATGAGAAAATTGGTGGATTTGGGGTATTCAGGGTTTGCTAAGCCAGTAGTATCTTTTTATAATTCCCTTAACATAGTGTAGTAAAGGATTAAAATTTACATAATTTGTGGAAAATGTTACTTTTTTTCTAGTATAAGTTTACATGGAAGTCATTTCTCATTCCTCACTAATGAAAAGTAGATGTGAGGACCATGTTGAATTTAGTTTTGAATAGTTGTGGTCAGAGGTAATCAACAGATTACTGCATGCTAATGTCTGGTTTTAGTCTTACTGACGTAATGGTTTTCTAATGTTTCTATTTTTTAGTTCTGTAATCAAATAACCCAGGAAGAGGTATCTATATAAATGGTGATAAATTATCCAGTCTAGCTGTTAGGCTTAGTGGCCTAGTAATTTCACTTTAGGTGCCAAAAGGGCAAGGACGTACATTTTTGGGGGTGCAAACCTTTACCATTCTTCCATGTCACCCGTTGCTATTAATTAACATCATCTCTAGTTTATATTTGCTTTCATTTTGCATGTAAAGTCATTAAGGCCATTAAGCTTTTATAAGGTAATTGAGCATCAAGCTCTCCATAAATGATGTTTAGAGGCTTTTCTAACGTAAAGGAGTCCTGTGAGACTAAATGAAAAGAATAGTTTAATTGGCCTTACAATTCTTTATGGAAAGACCCTTTCTAAACACTCTGATCTAGCAGTGTTTTAAAATGAACAAAATGTATGTCAGAAATGTCAGTTCTATCTGATTAAATAAATGGTTCCCTTGTTTGGTCAGGGATTTTTCATCCATTCTTCTGAAGGAAATTATTCAAATTAATTGAAACATATACATGAAAATTTTGCTGGTTAGGGATAGATGAAACAATTAAAATGTTCTTTTGCTTTGGTGTTTAGGGTAAATTAAGTGTCTTATGTAAAGGAAGGTGCCATTTTGCAGCTTTCATCCTAAAATTTCTATGTTTTTAAAGCCATTAAATGTTGAGATAGGGGCTGGAGATTTAGCTCAGTGATTAGAGTGCTTGCCTTCCAAGCACAAGGGCCTGAGTTCAATCCCCGGCACCACAAAAACAAAAAAGAAAAAAAAATGTCGAGATAGTTTGTAAGATACTAAGAAAATGTACATTCTGAAAAAGTGGTGACTAAATAAGTTTTCTTTTACGAAACAGTAATTATAATTCTCAACACATACACTTCATCATATCCCAGTAGTAAAAGGTACTGAGTTTAACACATACAGGTTATCGATTAGCCTACTTAATGAAGAGCTGTAACCTTGAGTTTAGCAAGACCTCGACATATGCTTTAAGTACTTTAAGTGCTTAAGGTTGTCCTCGGAGTATTTGTTACTGTAACCAATTTTGCAAAGTCTAAACCACAATTTATTTGGTTAAGCTCTTTAAGGGAACTACAAGGATAACAGTGAAATGACACAGTTGAAATATATTGGCTACTGTGGTGTGGATTATCTATAGATTTTGGAATAAATGACTTTTCTATTTTTTTTCTTATTTTCCAGAACACTTTGCATTTAAAATTTAGATCTTCTTACATGGAAGAGGTCAAATCCAGTTATAGCAAAACACCTTTACAGCAGAGACCATATAACCAAAAAGTCCAAAGGCCCAGCCCAGTGGACCATTTACTTCAATGATGTTCAGTACAAAATTCCACTGCTTCTAAAGACTTTGGAAAGTCCCATTTAAGTTGTAACAGGATTTGACTATTAGTACGGGTTTTGATAAACATTCTTTAGTTAATTTAATGTTTTTTGAAGCTGGAATTTGTTATAGAAATATGCTTGGTTTCCTGACCCTTTAATTTTTTCTTTGGCTTTTATGCAGAAGATTGTATTTTCTGAATGTCATCCTATGTTGTCTTTTTACCTGTCTGGGGTTGCCTTCAGATGTGGGTGGGGACTGTTAAACAGAAGTGGTAGGAATACCTTAAGTTAAACTCTGTCTGGTCTTTAAAGTCTTTTGGCAGAATAAGTTTTGGGGTCTGTGAGAGATAAGGTATGTTGGCTGCCTCTCTGATACAGGCCATCTTTAAACAGGGCAAAAATTTTCATCTTTTTTTTTTTTGTGGTAGATGGAATTACATTTTACCTTATTCCCCTAGTTTGAGTTGATTATGTATAGGACTTTCGGTTTTAGCCATCTCATATGAATTCTTTAGTCTAAGCCAGTGTCAGGTTTTTGAGACAACAAAGATGGAATGTTACCTGTTGCCCATCTGGGCATTGATTTGATTTGACTTCTACATAAGTAATGAGTGTAGCCTAATTTTCTGTCATGTGCTACCTAGCATATACATTTCTGACAGTCAGGTGGATTATCTTGAAATTTTAGACAAAGTTTCTGCCTCCTTGGAAAGCTCTACATCTCCTTGTGATTGGAGTGTGGGTTTCAAGATTCCAGAAGGTGGGTGTCTTCATTTTTCTATTTTTAATGCACTCTAAGATAACCTGCTTACAGGTTCTCTGAGGCAGACCTCTGTTGCTCTTATGCTAACTTTGCTTTGATAAGGACTAAAACCGTAAATTTCCAGATAATGATGTAGAGTGGTCAAAATGTTCAATCTTTAAACCACTACAAATTTATACTTCAGTGGAATAAATTTGTTTTGAAATGTATTTTGTTTTTCATTGAGATATCTGAAGGCACCTCTATTTTGGGTGATGACACAGAGGTACAGATTTTAAGATTTAATTATGAAATGAGTGAGTTGAATACTGTGGAAAATACAGAAATGAACAGGAAGATAAAACTGACAGGCTTTTTTACTTTCAGAGTTTGAGATTTTATAAAGATTTATGAAGGTCAAGTTGGTCATCTTTTTTTTTGACTATACTCTGCAGGCTTGTATAAACTGGTTTTAAAATGATGTACTCCATTTTCTAGTGTATTAATTGTAATTTTAAATCAAAGGTGTTTCAGTGGCATATGCCTATACTCCCAGCCATCAGGGACACTGAGGCAGGAAGATCACAAGTTGGGGGCGAGCCTGGGCAACTTAGTGCAAGTCCTTTCTCAGTAAGGGTTGGTTGCTACATGTGGTATCAGACATCTGTAACCCTAGCACCCGGAGACTGAGGCAGGAGGATGGTGAGTTTGAGGGCAGCCTGAGCTACATAGCGAGTTCAAGGCTGACCTGGACTACATGGTGAGAACCTATCTCGAAAAACAAAATGGGGTGGGGGAGTTGGGGATGTAGCTCAGTCATACTTTGCCCAGCATGCCCAAATCCATGGGGTCATTTCCCCAGTACTTGAAAAAAAAAAAAAGTTCAAAATGTATTAGTTCTTAGTGTATTTTTGTCATTACTTGTAATTTTGCCATGGAAACCAAAATGTTGATGTCTATATAATTCTTCAACAGTATACAGTCTATATAATTCTTTGACAGTATACAGTACTCTTGGGTAAATTGGATCAAAATTGACTTAGGATAAATTAGTGTATTTAATGAAAATTTGGACATGAACCAGGCCTAGTACTTAAATATAAACATCTACCATTGTAACTTTCATTTTATTATTATTACAACTTGCGGGTTACAGTAGTGCTTGTTGGCCTGTTATGTTAAACTATTTAAAAGTTCAGGTTTTGAATCATACCTGCCAATGAGTACTGTTTTTTAATCAAAGCTGTAGTTGACTCAAGAGATCCTTGCAGTTCCTGCTCTTAAACCATGGTGTCTCTCCAATGGAGGGGTGTTGTTACCATACCTAGGAATTGTTTTACCTTAAGTATGATTATGTATCATTGTATGATAGTAAAAATAGCAAAATAAATTTAGAAAAGAATTTTTAAAATTCTGGCCATAAAAGGATGTGTGTTTTGATGGATTTTAAATTAGCAAGATAATGGTTATTTTTTTCTTCTCAGGAGGAAAAAAAGCAAGAGCAGAAGTCGGAGTCATGAACGAAAGAGAAGCAAAAGTAAGGAAAGAAAGCGAAGTAGAGATAGAGAAAGGAAAAAGAGCAAAAGCCGTGAACGGAAGCGAAGTAGGAGCAAAGAAAGGAGACGTAGCCGCTCAAGAAGTCGAGACCGAAGATTCAGAGGCCGCTACAGAAGTCCCTAGTATGTAACTATAATTAAGATTGTGACTAGAAGATTATTTTGTGGTCATTCAGATAGCAGTTTAGTTTGAGGGATTTGAATTATGAAATTACATTTTAGGTGATTGGTTAATAATTAGCCAAAACCACTTCTTTGAGGAATAGTGTTAAATGCATTGACATTAAAGATTAGTGAAGTGGAAAACTACAGTGTGTGGACAAATAAAACTTTGTTTTGCTAAGGCATACCAACTTTCTGTTAATTCAGCTAAAATATTTTAATTCCACGCCAATCCAAATTAGCCTAAAGCATTAGAATGCTTAGAAAAGAAAGTTTAAAGATGAGTGAACTATTATATTTTTTACTTTGTGTGTGTGTGTGTGTGTAATATATATATATTTTAAAGCTGAGGTGGATAGGATACTAAGTTATAAATAAGTAACAGTAAATAAAAAATCTTGCCAGTGTAGCTGTTTTCAGCTAAAAAGACACAATATGAATTTGTTGTATATGCTTGATAAAGGTCATTTTTTTGGGCTTATCACTTGCTATTTGTATTTAAGATTCTTTAATACTAGTACAATAGTCTAAAAGTATGTTGAAGGTTAAATCACTACAGAAATTCAGGTGTGATTAAACAAGTTGGAAGCAAGTTTATTCCTGTGAATATTCAACTATACTCATAGTTTTGGGAAGGAAACTGCAATTTTAAGCAAAGATGAAAACTTTAATGATTTGATGTTATTTTAATAAGCACAACTATTAGCTGGGCCTAGTGGTATATGCCTATAATCCCAGCACTCTAGAAAGTTGAGGCGGGAAGATTTCAAATTTCAACCAAGCCTGGGGAATTTAGTGACTTAGGCTGAGGCCTTATTTTCAAAAAGGGGTTGGGAGCCTGCGTGGTGGCACACCCCTGTAATCCCAGCACTCTGGAGGCTGAGGCAGGAGGATCACCTCGAGGCCAACCTGGGCTACATAGTGTGTTCAAGGCCAGCCTGAATTGCATAGTGAGACCCTCTTTCAAAAAAAAAAAAAATGGGTGAGGGTGTTGGGGAGGCTCAGGATATATAGCTCACTGTAAAGGCCCTTGTTCTGTCAAAAGAAAATAAAAGCATAATGTTTTAAAATATATTGAAACCAGGGTTGGGAATTTATCTCTGTGGTGGAGTGCTTGCTTAGCAAGTGCAAGGCCCTGAGTTTGAGCCCCAACACACACACCCCCACCCCCCAAAAAGCAATAATTTAAAATTTCAAATGGTTGAGGATGGAATTCAAAGACAGACCTGAATCAGAGCTTTGTAATCTTTGCAAGTTACTTAGTCCTTTAAATTTTTGTTTTCTCTTAAGGTGGTAACTTGCACACAAGCTAGTAGTGAGTAGTGACTGAGAAGAAAATGTAAATAAAGCCTCAGTATTTACTGATATTCATGAAGCGTTTGGTATTAGTTGAAGACATTTGTTCTTTAGTGACACATTGAGTTCTGATTCTCTTTCATCTTTAAAATAAACTCTGTCCGGGAGTGGTGGCACATGCCTGTATTCCCAGTTTAAGCAGGAGGATTGCTGTGTGTTTGATCTAGGGCTACATAGTGACTTCAAGGCCAGCCTGGACTACATGGAGAGACGCTGTCTCCAAAAATTTAAAAAGGAAAACCCTATTTTCTTGCTTCCTCTTTGCTCTTTATCTCATACTTTTTATATGAAAAATGGCCCATAGTTCTGTTTTGATTCCGAAAGCTCTATTTTAAAACTTTTCTTGTTGAATTCAAAACATACTACATTGTTAACATGGATTATGTATTTTACCAGAATGAACTAATGGGAGGGGCAGTTACTTAAAAAAAATTCAGATTATCATTATTTATGTTAAAGGTAGATGCTTTGTCTCTAATCCTGGTCTGAATTTATGTAAAGATTTTGTTCTTGTGTTGGGTTTCAAGTGACTTTTAAGAATAGACAGTTTGTGCTCGCTTTGGCAGCACATATACTAAAATTGGAATGATACAGAGAACATTAGCATGCTCAAGGATGACAAAAAAATTCCTGAAACGTTCCAGATTAAAAAAAAATAGTATGATAGAGTTGTATAATTAAGGGAAAGAAAATGGCTTATGCTTTTTACTTGACCTTTAAATTTACCCAGTAAATGTATACTTAGTTACTATCAGCCTGAGTTGGTAGGGGAACCCGCTTCAGTATAAAAGAATTTTATTTGGAACTGCTTGAATGTGGTAGGTAAGGAATAGTTTCCATGAAAACTAATCCAAATGTGGCTTGCAGGCCCATTCCATTTTGCTGCCTGTCTGGAATAGGAAAGGAGGATGAGCACTAAGGGACGTGTATCTGACTGGTCTCTTTACACTTAGTCTTTAAAAAGGCACAAAAAGAAAAATAAAAAGGCACAAAAACTACTTCTGTTACAAAAGTTGCCTTTGTGATCTGTTTGAAAGTACACTTCTAATCATGCAAAATCCTCA
This sequence comes from Hystrix cristata, assembly GCA_004026905.1. NCBI lineage: Eukaryota > Metazoa > Chordata > Mammalia > Rodentia > Hystricidae > Hystrix > Hystrix cristata. Next base: position 150,607 of record PVJO010001936.1, read on the forward strand.
AAAGTTTTTATTCTGGGGAGTTAGTAAATTAACCTTTTATCTTCATTTGGGAATACTCTGCCACACACACACACAAAAAAGTGTGGCACACTAAATGTGTCATGCGGTGTAAGAATTAGTTACCTTGGCATGATTATGTATAAATTATTCTCTCTGCTGGGCATGGTGTCACAGGCCTGTAATCCCAGCAGTTGGGAAACTGAGGTAAGAGGATTGCTGTGAGTGCATGGCCAGTCTGAACTACATAGTGAGACCTTGTCTCAAAAAAAATTTGTTCCCTTATTTTTTAAAAGAAATACTTAAACATAATGTATGTGTGTACGTTTGACACATATATTTTGATTTTTTGGGAGGGGGGAGTGCTGGGGTTGGAACTCAGGGCCTTGTGCTTGCTAGGCAAGTGCTCTATCACTTGAGCTAAATCCCCAGCCCCACACATACATTTTAAAAAGGCTGTGCAGAGATACACACCAAATTGCTTTAACAAATTACTGTTGGTGTGAGAGAATTGATGTTTTTGCTTTTATGTGTGTATGTTTTTAAGTCTCTGGAATGTATGCATAAATATGTAATTTTTAAAAATCTGTGGAGGAAATAGGTGTTAGTATTTTCAGAAAATCTAAAAATTTTGAGGCTGTAACCTTTGGTCTTGGCACCTCTCAGTGGTCCAGGATGGATATATGTATACGTACATATGTAAGGGCAGCATTCCTGGGATAAAGTTAAGATTTTTAAAGTCTTTTTGTTTCCTCTTCATAATTGAGGTGGAAAACAAACAGCCTAGACAATGTTAAACTTGCTGGAGAGCGCATGAACGCCATCTTAGCAAGACCCTAAACCTGTAACTAGTGTAATTTTGTGTTTCCTTTTTAGCTCCGGACCAAAATTTAACAGTGCCATCCGAGGAAAGATTGGGTTGCCTCATAGCATCAAATTAAGGTTTTTAAAACATACTTCTGAATTGTTTAAATTGTTTTTCAAGGAACTAATGTGATGTATTTGTTTGGGTAACTTCTGAAACTTTTTAACTTTGCAGCAGACGACGTTCTCGAAGCAAAAGTCCCTTCAGAAAAGACAAGAGTCCTGTGAGGTAGCTGTTGGTCCTTTTTTTTTTTTTCTTTCAAGCTTGTAGCTGTTGTGGTTTTTGCAAAAAGGAGAAAAGCACCTTTGTAATTTATCCAAATGCTAACTTTAATGAAAGTAATTGGGATTGTATCAAATTGCGTTTTTTGGGGGGAAGTACTAATAACTTTAAAATCAATATGAATTTCTATGTGTTTTCAGTGGGTTTAATTCTATACAGTTAAAGAAATAAAATAATGGTTTAATGTGTAGATAGATGCAACAGAAGATCTAAATTCTATAGTAACTGACATTTTTTAACACCTGTTGAAAACTATAGACTATGACTCATTTACCTTTGAGTTATTAAATGTGTTTTTTGAAATAGCCTTGCAGGACAGTAGTTGTAACAAAGTTTTACTGCTTGACTCTGTAGAAAACGTATTTCAAAAGTGGTAGCAGCTGGGTATGGTAGTGCATGCCCCGTAATCCCAGCACTTGGGAGGCTGAGGCAGGAGGATTGCAGCAAGTTCAAAGCAAGCTTGGACTACGTTGCAAGACCCTGTCTCAAAAAAAAACCGAAAAACAAAAAAAACCAAACTGAGTTGCGTGTGGTGGTAGCGCACACACACCCCCATAATCCCAGTATTCTGAGAGGTTGAAGCAGGAGAGATTGCACGTTTGGACAACCTACTGCCTTAGTGAGCCCTGATTCAAAAGAATGAAAAAAAGGGCTGGGAATGTAGCTCAGTGAAATAGCCCTGGGTTCAGTCCCCAGTATCCTCAGGGAAAAAAAAAAAAAAATGAGGGCCGGTTAACTAGCTTAGTTCAGTTAGCATGCTTGGGAAAATATGCACTCATGACCCTGGATTGAAGTCCCCAGCATTGGGTGGGGGGGGAATGCTCACTTTTCTGCATACTTTTTAGTAACATGAACTAGAATTCTGAGAATTAAGTAGTTTTTATATGTTGTGATTTTACTTTCAAGTTTATGATTTAAATTTATTTTCATATGGATGTATGGAGCTCTTTGGGAATCCTTAACACATACACGCATAGGATTTGTGATTGGTTACGGTATATTTTGTATGAATGATATTAAACTGTCAGGCTCCTTAATGGTTCTTAAATGTCACAGTAGTACCACTTTGAAAATTGTAAGACCAATGAATTTTTGTTTCGAGGGCTGGGGATTTAGCTCAGTGATTAGAGTGCTTGCCTTGCAAGCACAAGGCCCTGAGTTCGATCCCCGGCACCAAAAAAAAAAAAAAGAATTTTTGTTTCGATACCATATAAGATGTGTTTAGCAGAAACATTTGATCAACAGCTATCATTCTTTAGAAGGAATTGTGTCCCATTGAATTGTTCTATGGATATATTGTATAAATAAATTTTAATATGAGTGAGCCTGGAAAAAGTGACCAACTTAATTTTGAGGAAGAGTTTATTCTGTTTATTGAAGATATACTTTAAAAAGTTAAGACAGTAAGTTATAAACCAGGCATGGTGGTGCTTGTCTGTAATCCCAGCAATGAGAAATGCCGAGGCAAGGGTATTGCACATTTTAGTACTGCCTGATAATTTAGTGAGGTGTTACTGCAAAATAAAAAATTAAAAGTGCTAGTTCTGCTAATTTAGTAAGATCTTATCTCAAAATAAAAAATGCTAGGGATGTAGCTCAGTGCTAAAGTGCCCCAGGGTTAATCTCTAGCATTGCCCCCCAAAATTAAATAAGTAAAAATTAATTCTGTATTCTTTATTCCTGTTAGGGAACCTATTGATAATCTAACTCCAGAAGAAAGAGATGCAAGGACAGTTTTCTGCATGCAGCTGGCAGCAAGAATTCGACCAAGAGATTTGGAAGAGTTTTTCTCTACAGTAGGAAAGGTAACATACTTTTTATGAGGATCATGTAGATGAAAATTGGAGTGCATTAAGAGTTGTCAGCATGGCAGATAAAAAGGAAAATACACCTAAAATTTCTGTTAGACTTAGTAGCAGGCTGGATGTATTGGCACATGCCTGTAATCCCAGTGCTTACAAAGCAGAGGCAGGAGAAATGTAAATTTGAGGCCAGCCTGGGCTACATAGTGAAATCCTGTCTCAGAGATACTTTTTTAAGTAGTAGAATTTGTTTTTGGTAACATTTCTATTTTCTGCTTGGTTTTCTTTTCCATATATGGAAGTTACGAGTTTCTCATTGTAACCATCTTTTATCAAAAGATATAAATAGGGGCTGGGAATGTATCACAGTAGAGTGCATGCTTAGAATGTGCAAGACCCTGACTGAGTTCAATCCTCAATACCACAAAAAGAAATAAAATACATAAATAGAGGGGCAAGGTGTGTGCGTGTTCTGCTGGCCACAGCTACTTGGGAGGCAGAGGCAAGAGGATTATTTCAGTTCATCCTGGCAACTTAGTGAGAACCCTGTCTCAAAATTTAAAAAATGACAGGGGATGTAGCTCAATGGTAGTGTGCCCCTGGGTTCAATCTCTAGAATGGCAAAATAAACTTTAAAAAAGGAGAGGAGGCTGAATGTGTACCTCAGTGGTAGAGTTCATGCTTATTACCATGTGTGAGGTCCTGTGGGGGTTAGCATGACTTTAACCCCCAGTACCAAAATCGGATTTTAATAAAACACAGAAATGGTCTGCTATCGGTGATACATACCCTGTCAGTTTCTGAATTAACTAATTTATATGGTTTATAATGGATTGTTGCACCAACAACCCTTATAAATGTGTGTTTTCTTTTTAGGTTCGAGATGTGAGGATGATTTCTGATAGAAATTCAAGACGTTCCAAAGGAATTGCTTATGTGGAGTTTGTTGATGTTAGTTCAGTGCCTCTAGCAATAGGATTAACTGGCCAACGGGTTTTAGGAGTGCCAATCATAGTCCAAGCATCACAGGTAATTTTTCTCATGGTTAAAAATTGAGTCATTGTTACCACTGGAAGCCTCCTGTTGTTTGGTGTAGTGGTGTAGTATCTTGAACTTACTGCCATGAGTCAGACATTCTTGGTACTTCTTTATTTCTGTATTGTAATTAGTTTGATATGCTGTGTTCCAAATACCATTGTGCTATATATATATATTTTTTTTTTTTTTTTTTTGGTGCCAGGGATCAAACTCAGCCTTGAGCTTGCTAGGCAAGCACTCTAACCACTGAGCTAAATCCACAGCCCCTCCATTGTTCTGCTTTAAGTTGTAAATGTTTCATGAAAGTGACGTGCAAGTTTGGTAATAGGTTTTTTTAATTGATTTACTCTGATTTATTAGTAAGGGATAGAGACATCTTGCCTTGTTTTCCTTTTGACTTTCAAATGGAATATCTGACTTTTTAAAAAATACCCTCACCGGGGTTGGGAATTTAGCTCAACTGCAAGGCCCTGAGTTCAGTCCCCAGCAATGCCCCCCCCTGCAAAAAAAACTTCCCCCAAAATAGCCTCACCTTTGTAATACACACTGTATGTTTTTTACAAACTAGGGCCTGGGGATTTAGCTCAGTGGTTAAAGTGCTTGCCTTGCAAGCACAAGGACCCGAGTTCGATCCCCAGCACAAAAAAAAAAGGTAGCTTGAATTGCCATCAATTCTAGCATTTCTTGAAAATGAGATTGTAATCTCATTTGGAGGATCTCTCTCGTACAAGATTATCCAAATGATTTATTTTCTACTCCACTGATAGTCTACAGTAGTTGATTATTGCTTTTGGGGAAATGAAATTAGCATTCATGTTTTAGTTCTTAATGTGAAAGGATTGAAATGCTGTGTCCTCATTATAACAATATCTTTAGGTTCTCTCAGTACCCACGTATATTGAACAAGCTACTGATTCTGTCACCAGTAACTCAGCTTTTTAAAAGTGGCAAATACAATTGAATATTTTGAGCAATACAGCAGTCAAGGTAATTGCTTTCTAGACCCCCGGAAGTAAAATCCTTTGTAATTCCTCCTTAAGTAATCGAGTCATTTAATGTACATATGTATGTATATACATGTATATACACATATACATATATGTACGTAAACATACGTATGTATGTAGAACTTGTGGACAAGAAAGATGTATGAGTTGAAATTCTACTTTTCACTCTAATCAGGCTCTATGTGACCACAGCCAAATTAGTTTTCAGCTCTACTTTTGTCATCTTTGAGAGGATGGTGGGTTCTGCTTTATATTTAAGAGTATTTCATACTGACCTATAAGCTTCTATGTGAACTGGATAGGAAAATAATCATAGTTCCAGTAGTGGAGGATAGACATAATAGTTTGTTTTTTTTTTTGCGGGAGGGTGCTGGGGATCAAACTCAGGGCCTTGCGCTTGCTAGGTAGGCGCTCTACCACTTGAGCTAAATCCCTAGCCCAGACATAATAGTCGTATGTGGGTTGGTGTGACTAACGACTGAGAAATAGCAAATTTTAATTCATACAACTATTCAAAATGTGCACTAGTTAACAGAAAAGGGCCTTGTGTTAGAATGTAAACCAACAAATTTTCCTTTATTAAGAAGGTCTTACTTATTACAGATAAAATAACAGCACCAAATGATTTACTTGGTAACTTAGTTTGATATGTGTTCTGGTAATACACTCAAACTGGTAAAAGTGCTGTTACGGAAATCCCTTTTCATGCTTTTATTTAGTTAAACTGTCATGGCTGCCTCACTGTCCTCAGTTGATTGAAAAACCTTACATTTCATATCATTTGGTTTTGGAAAAGAGCCACAAGTTGCACACCCAGACCCTATGAATAAGGTGAATAAAGATACACTGTAACAGGGGCTGGGGACTTAATTTAGCTCAGTGATTAGAGTGCATGCCTTGTAAGCACAAGGCCCTGAGTTCTATCCCCAGCACCACCAAAAAAAAAAAAAAAAAAAAAGATATGCTGTAACATTTTTCTGAGATTGCCTTTCCATTGAGTGACAGCCAGCTACATTCACCATATTTTTGATCATTCCTCATAAAGCCATGAAAGAGGACTTTCAGAACTGCTTCAAAAAGTGGCAGGAGTGCTTGCCTAGCCAGTGCAAGACCCTGAGTTTGATCCCCAGCACCAAAAAAAAAAAAAAACCCAAAACCCAACAACAACAAAAAAGTGCCCGGAGCAATGGA